>JAXLNS010000049.1:1482500-1486830 GCA_037215915.1 Pantherophis vulpinus | reverse complement strand
AGATAGGGATGGATAAATGGAGGGCTGGATAAATGATAGATAGATAGATAGATAGATAGATAGATAGATAGATAGATAGATAGATAGATAGATAGATAGATAGACAGATAGACAGATAGGGATGGATGAATGGAGGGCTGGATAAATGATAGATAGATAGATAGATAGATAGATAGATAGATAGATAGATAGATAGATAGATAGATAGATAGATAGGGATGGATGAATGGAGGGCTGGATAAATGATAGATAGATAGATAGATAGATAGATAGATAGATAGATAGATAGATAGATAGATAGATAGATAGATAGATAGATAGACAGATAGACAGATAGGGATGGATGAATGGAGGGCTGGATAAATGATAGATAGATAGATAGATAGATAGATAGATAGATAGATAGATAGATAGATAGATAGATAGATAGATAGATAGGGATGGATGAATGGAGGGCTGGATAAATGATAGATAGATAGATAGATAGAGAGAGAGAGAGAGATGATAGATAGATAGATAGATAGATAGATAGATAGATAGATAGATAGATAGATAGATAGATAGATAGATAGATAGACAGATAGACAGATAGGGATGGATGAATGGAGGGCTGGATAAATGATAGATAGATAGATAGATAGATAGATAGATAGATAGATAGATAGATAGATAGATAGATAGATAGATAGATAGGGATGGATGAATGGAGGGCTGGATAAATGATAGATAGATAGATAGATAGAGAGAGAGAGAGAGATGATAGATAGATAGATAGATAGATAGATAGATAGATAGATAGATAGATAGATAGATAGATAGATAGATAGATAGATAGATAGACAGATAGACAGATAGGGATGGATGAATGGAGGGCTGGATAAATGATAGATAGATAGATAGATAGATAGATAGATAGATAGATAGATAGATAGATAGATAGATAGATAGATAGATAGATAGATAGGGATGGATGAATGGAGGGCTGGATAAATGATAGATAGATAGATAGATAGAGAGAGAGAGAGAGATGATAGATAGATAGATAGATAGATAGATAGATAGATAGATAGATAGATAGATAGATAGATAGATAGACAGATAGACAGATAGGGATGGATGAATGGAGGGCTGGATAAATGATAGATAGATAGATAGATAGATAGATAGATAGATAGATAGATAGATAGATAGATAGATAGATAGATAGAAAGATTGATAGATAGATAGATAGATAGATAGATAGATAGAAAGATTGACAGATAGGGATGGATGAATGGAGGGCTGGATAAATGATAGATGATAGATAGATAGATAGATAGATAGATAGATAGATAGATAGATAGATAGATAGATAGATAGATAGATGATAGATAGATAGATAGATAGATAGATAGATAGATAGATAGATAGATAGATAGAAAGATAGAAAAATAGACAGATAGACAGATAGGGATGGATGAATGGAGGGCTGGATAAATGATAGATAGATAGATAGATAGATAGACAGATAGACATATAGGGATGGATGAATGGAGGGCTGGATAAATGATAGATAGATAGATAGATAGATAGATAGATAGATAGATAGATAGATAGATAGATAGATAGATAGATAGATAGATAGGGATGGATGAATGGAGGGCTGGATAAATGATAGATAGATAGATAGATAGATAGATAGATAGATAGATAGATAGATAGATAGATAGATAGATAGAAAGATTGACAGATAGGGATGGATGAATGGAGGGCTGGATAAATGATAGATAGATAGATAGATAGATAGATAGATAGATAGATAGATAGATAGATAGATAGATAGATAGAGATGGAGTGATGAATAGATAGATGATAGGTATATGATAGATAGATAGATAGATAGATAGATAGATAGATAGATAGATAGATAGATAGATAGATAGATAGATAGATAGATAGATAGACAGATAGGGATGGATGAATGGAGGGCTGGATAAATGATAGATAGATAGATAGATAGATAGATAGATAGATAGATAGATAGATAGATAGATAGATAGATAGATAGATAGATAGATAGGGATGGATGAATGGAGGGCTGGATAAATGATAGATAGATAGATAGATAGATAGATAGATAGATAGATAGATAGATAGATAGATAGATAGATAGATAGAAAGATTGACAGATAGGGATGGATGAATGGAGGGCTGGATAAATGATAAATAGATGATAGATAGATAGATAGATAGATAGATAGATAGATAGATAGATAGATAGATAGATAGATAGATAGATAGATAGATAGATAGGGATGGAGTGATGAATAGATAGATGATAGGTATATGATGGATGGATAGATAGATAGATAGATAGATAGATAGATAGATAGATAGATAGATAGATAGATAGATAGATAGATAGATAGGGATGGATGGATGGATTTAGGGATGGATAGTTAGACGATAGGTAGATGATAGATAGATAGATAGATAGATAGATAGATAGATAGATAGATAGATAGATAGATAGATAGAGATGGAGGGATGGAGGGTTGGATAGATAGATGATAAATGGATGGTAGGTGTCTATATGAAAGTTAGTTAAATACTGTAGAAGATAGATAGATAGATAGATAGATAGATAGGTAGATAGACAGATAGATAGATAGATAGATAGATAGATAGATAGAAAGATTGACAGATAGGGATGGATGAATGGAGGGCTGGATAAATGATAGATAGATAGATAGATAGATAGATAGATAGATAGATAGATAGATAGATAGATAGATAGATGATAGATAGATAGATAGATAGATAGATAGATAGATAGATAGATAGATAGATAGATAGATAGATAGACAGATAGACAGATAGGGATGGATGAATGGAGGGCTGGATAAATGATAGATAGATAGATAGATAGATAGATAGATAGATAGATAGATAGATAGATAGATAGATAGATAGATAGATAGATAGACAGATAGATAGATAGGGATGGATGAATGGAGGGCTGGATAAATGATAGATAGATAGATAGATAGATAGATAGATAGATAGATAGATAGATAGATAGATAGAAAGATTGACAGATAGGGATGGATGAATGGAGGGCTGGATAAATGATAGATGATAGATAGATAGATAGATAGATAGATAGATAGATAGATAGATAGATAGATAGATAGATAGATGATAGATAGATAGATAGATAGATAGATAGATAGATAGATAGATAGATAGATAGATAGAAAGATAGAAAAATAGACAGATAGACAGATAGGGATGGATGAATGGAGGGCTGGATAAATGATAGATAGATAGATAGATAGATAGACAGATAGACAGATAGGGATGGATGAATGGAGGGCTGGATAAATGATAGATAGATAGATAGATAGATAGATAGATAGATAGATAGATAGATAGATAGATAGATAGATAGATAGATAGACAGATAGATAGATAGGGATGGATGAATGGAGGGCTGGATAAATGATAGATAGATAGATAGATAGATAGATAGATAGATAGATAGATAGATAGATAGATAGATAGATAGATAGATAGGGATGGATGAATGGAGGGCTGGATAAATGATAGATAGATAGATAGATAGATAGATAGATAGATAGATAGATAGATAGATAGATAGATAGATAGATAGAAAGATTGACAGATAGGGATGGATGAATGGAGGGCTGGATAAATGATAGATAGATAGATAGATAGATAGATAGATAGATAGATAGATAGATAGATAGATAGATAGATAGATAGATAGATAGATAGATAGATAGAAAGATTGACAGATAGGGATGGATGAATGGAGGGCTGGATAAATGATAGATAGATAGATAGATAGATAGATAGATAGATACATAGATAGATAGATAGATAGAAAGATAGAAAAATAGACAGATAGACAGATAGGGATGGATAAATGGAGGGCTGGATAAATGATAGATAGATAGATAGATAGATAGATAGATAGATAGATAGATAGATAGATAGATAGATAGATAGATAGATAGATAGACAGATAGACAGATAGGGATGGATGAATGGAGGGCTGGATAAATGATAGATAGATAGATAGATAGATAGATAGATAGATAGATAGATAGATAGATAGATAGATAGATAGATAGATAGATAGGGATGGATGAATGGAGGGCTGGATAAATGATAGATAGATAGATAGATAGATAGATAGATAGATAGATAGATAGATAGATAGATAGATAGATAGATAGATAGATAGATAGATAGATAGATAGACAGATAGACAGATAGGGATGGATGAATGGAGGGCTGGATAAATGATAGATAGATAGATAGATAG
>JAXLNS010000049.1:1475000-1477500 GCA_037215915.1 Pantherophis vulpinus | reverse complement strand
AGATAGATAGGTAGATAGATAGACAGACAGACAGGCAGGAAGGCAGATGCTGTGGTTTCGTAGATAGATAGATAGATAGATAGATAGATAGATAGATAGATAGATAGATAGATAGATAGATAGATAGGGATGGATGGATGGATAGTTAGACGATAGGTAGATGATAGATAGATAGATAGATAGATAGATAGATAGATAGATAGATAGATAGATAGATAGAAAAATAGACAGATAGGGATGGATGAATAGAGGGCTGGATAAATGATAGATAGATAGATAGATAGATAGATAGATAGATAGATAGATAGATAGATAGATAGAGAGAGAGATGATAGATAGATAGATAGATAGATAGATAGATAGATAGAGAGATTATAGATAGATAGATAGATAGATAGATAGATAGATAGATAGAAGATAGATAGATAGATAGATAGATAGATAGATAGATAGATAGATAGATAGATAGATAGATAGATAGATAGATGATAAACAGAGAGAGACAGGCAGGAAGGCGGGCAGGAAGGTGCTCTGGGTACGTAGATAGATAGATAGATAGATAGATAGATAGATAGATAGATAGATAGATAGATAGATAGATAGACAGATAGACAGATAGGGATGGATGAATGGAGGGCTGGATAAATGATAGATAGATAGATAGATAGATAGATAGATAGATAGATAGATAGATAGATAGATAGATAGATAGATAGATAGATAGATAGATAGATAGATAGATAGGGATGGATGAATGGAGGGCTGGATAAATGATAGATAGATAGATAGATAGATAGATAGATAGATAGATAGATAGATAGATAGATAGATAGATAGATAGATAGATAGATAGAAAGATTGACAGATAGGGATGGATGAATGGAGGGCTGGATAAATGATAGATAGATAGATAGATAGATAGATAGATAGATAGATAGATAGATAGATAGATAGATAGATAGATAGATAGATAGATAGAAAGATTGACAGATAGGGATGGATGAATGGAGGGCTGGATAAATGATAGATAGATAGATAGATAGATAGATAGATAGATACATAGATAGATAGATAGATAGAAAGATAGAAAAATAGACAGATAGACAGATAGGGATGGATAAATGGAGGGCTGGATAAATGATAGATAGATAGATAGATAGATAGATAGATAGATAGATAGATAGATAGATAGATAGATAGATAGATAGATAGATAGATAGATAGACAGATAGACAGATAGGGATGGATGAATGGAGGGCTGGATAAATGATAGATAGATAGATAGATAGATAGATAGATAGATAGATAGATAGATAGATAGATAGATAGGGATGGATGAATGGAGGGCTGGATAAATGATAGATAGATAGATAGATAGATAGATAGATAGATAGATAGATAGATAGATAGATAGATAGATAGACAGATAGACAGATAGGGATGGATGAATGGAGGGCTGGATAAATGATAGATAGATAGATAGATAGATAGATAGATAGATAGATAGATAGATAGATAGATAGATAGATAGATAGATAGATATATAGATAGATAGGGATGGATGAATGGAGGGCTGGATAAATGATAGATAGATAGATAGATAGATAGAGAGAGAGAGATGATAGATAGATAGATAGATAGATAGATAGATAGATAGATAGATAGATAGACAGATAGACAGATAGGGATGGATGAATGGAGGGCTGGATAAATGATAGATAGATAGATAGATAGATAGATAGATAGATAGATAGATAGATAGATAGATAGATAGATAGATAGATAGATAGATAGATAGGGATGGATGAATGGAGGGCTGGATAAATGATAGATAGATAGATAGATAGATAGATAGATAGATAGATAGATAGATAGATAGATAGATAGATAGATAGATAGATAGATAGATAGAAAGATTGATAGATAGATAGATAGATAGATAGATAGAAAGATTGACAGATAGGGATGGATGAATGGAGGGCTGGATAAATGATAGATGATAGATAGATAGATAGATAGATAGATAGATAGATAGATAGATAGATAGATAGATGATAGATAGATAGATAGATAGATAGATAGATAGATAGATAGATAGATAGATAGATAGATAGAAAGATAGAAAAATAGACAGATAGACAGATAGGGATGGATGAATGGAGGGCTGGATAAATGATAGATAGATAGATAGATAGATAGACAGATAGACATATAGGGATGGATGAATGGAGGGCTGGATAAATGATAGATAGATAGATAGATAGATAGATAGATAGATAGATAGATAGATAGATAGATAGATAGATAGATAGATAGATAGATAGATAGGGATGGATGAATGGAGGGCTGGATAAATGATAGATAGATAGATAGATAGATAGATAGATAGATAGATAGATAGATAGATAGATAGATAGATAGATAGATAGATAGATAGATAGAAAGATTGACAGATAGGGATGGATGAATGGAGGGCTGCTTAAATGATAGATAGATAGAT
>JAXLNS010000049.1:1400000-1402500 GCA_037215915.1 Pantherophis vulpinus | reverse complement strand
GCTAGATAGCGGCGACTGAGAAATAAGCGGAGACGGCTTCCATTTTGACAGTGACAGCGCACAATTTAGCAGCCGGTGAAAGCGGAGGAAACTTAGGAGGAGAAAGCGAGCCCAGATAAGCTTTGGATTTCGAATATACAGCCACAGAGGAGAGACGGAATTTAAGGAGAGAAAGGGGGTTAATTTGACAGACCTTGTGGAAGTGATAACGAGACATTTTACAAGCATTTGATATTGGAAGAGAGAGCCCCAGGAAAACTTTGTTTAAAGTGGAGATCAGTGTCTTTTGGAGATAAACTAAATTAGTTTAAGCAGAATATTTTTCTTGGGACTCTTGGACTTTTGGACCTCGGAGATTTAGAGATTTGGACCTAAGCTTTGTGATTTGGATTATTCTACCTTTTACTCCTTTTCTCTCCCTGCTGAAAGGTGGACACTTGGGGTTTTTTTTTTTTTTTTTGAAGCTTTGGTGGACATTGGACACTCAATCTAAAAATATTTGGACATTGGATACTGGACTTTGAACTTTGAACTTTGGACTTTGAACAATAAATAAGAAATAAGAAAGATACAATTTTGGGAAGAAGAGAGAGAGAAGAGAGTGATCCAGAAAAAAAGAAGAAGAAGAAGAGAGTGATCCAGAAAAAAAAAAAAGAAGAAGAATCAACTGTAAAGTATAATTAATTGTATTAAAAGCTGATAACAAATTAGTGATTAAGAACTATAGAAGGCATTAATATTAAATGTATTGTTTGTGAAATCTATATAATCTTATATATTATATAATATATACTATATATATAACCGTTAATTTAATTTTATATTTACTCTTAATATATAATTATATTTATCTTAGTGTTATATTTTATCGTGGTAGTTAAATACTATGTCTCTCTATATGTCTAGCTTTGAAAACAATATCAGACAGATTAATTGATTTTAAGATTGAAATTAAGGCAATTGATTTGATAAATACTAATTAATAGTACTTAACAATTAATTTAAATAAGATTGTAAATAACCAAATATAAGGATAGTTAACTGATGAATTGCTGAAGTATTAGACTTTTCCCTCGCTCCCCCCCCCTTATATTCTACCCCTATGCTTAGAGAGTAATACAGACTAGACAGTTATTATGAATTGAAGATCTCTGTAAAATACCGAAAAAGGGAAAATAGAACTTACAGATAAATTTACATATAGATAGTGATAGTGTGACAGGGGAACCTATCCTAGTTGCTTATTTTCTTGGGATTACCGGGACTATTGAAAGCCATTAACCATACAAAAATCCCAAAAGAAATAGAACAACCTAAATAGAAATCAGTATATGAGATTCTGGGAGAAGATATTAAAAGAAATACAAATGGCAACTACAAGCTCAACAACAATCTCTAAGTTAAGTAAGAAAATACCATCAAGCCAGATGATACTTACGGCCTCCCCAATACAACAAAAAACAGCTGAAACCATGGAAAAAGATAAAGCAGCTCCCACCCTTAGTATGCCAAACATTCATTCCATATTAACGACGATCCAGGAAGGAATGAATAAAATGCAAGAGACTATGGCCTATAACCATGAGGAGACAAGGAAAAATCATGAGGAACTAAGGATGGATGTGGGAGAGATAAAGGATAATATTAGGAACATGGACGAGAAGATAGGAAAGATACAACATAAAATGGAGGAA
Source organism: Pantherophis vulpinus (assembly GCA_037215915.1). NCBI lineage: Eukaryota > Metazoa > Chordata > Lepidosauria > Squamata > Colubridae > Pantherophis > Pantherophis vulpinus. The sequence continues at coordinate 1,400,806 of JAXLNS010000049.1, read as the reverse complement.
AATGAACAGAGGATTTGTAAGGTGGAGGAGAGAATAGAATATACAAATAAGAAAATGGAGAGGATGGAATATGACCAAGCAGCTACAAATAAGGACCTAGAGGACACGGTATCATATCTTGAGATGGAGAAGGCATCCTTCTACTTAAGGTTCCAGAATGTAGAAGAGCAAAAGGAGGAGGACTTAGGAGAAATCATGACTGAGATACTCTCTGAAGTGACCCAGAGGAACAAGGAAGAGATTCAAAGTGGAATAGACGAAATCTATAGAGTCCACACGAACTACGCCCGGAGAAATAAACTGCCAAAGGAAATACATATTAGATTTACAAAAAAATCCTTAAAAGAAGAGATCTATAGGAAGATGAGAGAGGATACAGCTATGTATAAGGGAAGAGAAATTTTAACCCTCAAACAGATACCAAAAAGGACGAGGGACCAAAGAAGGAACTACAACTTCCTAACGGCACAATTAAATAAATTTAAAATAAAGTTCCGCTGGCTAATACCGGAGGATCTTCTATCTATCTATCTATCTATCTATCTATCTATCTATCTATCTATCTATCTATCTATCTATCTATCTATCTATCTATCTATCTATCTATCATCTATCTATCTACATAACAACAGCACGTGTTTGCCTGCCATCCTGTCTCTCTGACTGTCTATCATCTATCTATGTATCTATGTATCTATCTATCTATCTATCTATCTATCTATCTATCTATCTATCTATCTATCATCTATCTATCTATCTATCTATCTATCTATCTATCTATCTATCTATCTATCTATCTATCTACG
>JAXLNS010000049.1:1382500-1397500 GCA_037215915.1 Pantherophis vulpinus | reverse complement strand
GAGAAGATGTGCCTTATTTGATGATGAACTGATATTCGCTCAACTGGCAAAAGAAGGGGAATGTCACTGCGTTATTTTATTTACCAGCTGAGCTCATTATTTCTGGACTGTCAGACTCTCCGTAGCTTTGCCAACTTCTTATCAGTAAGCTACGTGTTTCCGCATCCACCCACATTCCATTCCTTCACTTGCTCTCCACCCTCTTTCCTTTGTTCTCTTGCCAGAGGTCCGGCTAAGAGATAGCCGGCCCGAATTACTTTCAAAAATGTAACAATTAACTTTTCTCAGTTAGTGAGGTGTTTTATTTTCTTTATAACAAATAAATGAGTTTTATTAGAAACCTTCCCTGGCGTTTCTTTTCAGATTATTGAAACAAGGATAAGCCACGACCCATCTCCTCCAAACCAGGGTAATTAGTCCCAGAGCCAAACGTGGGATTAATAAATGCCCTGACATTCTGGTAGCACGAGGATGGTCTGATTTATGGCTTTTTTCCTTGTTTTTGTTACTTCTGATAAGAGCGCATAGGCAATTAGTTTTTAGCTACTGAGGTACGCTAATTATATTGCTGAGATGCCGAAACAGAAGAAGAAAGGCAAAGTGAAACCAAGACCACTCTTCGTAAATGATTTGATTGATCTTTCCAACGAAGAGGTGGCAGACAGGAGGTTTCCAGATTTCCAGCCCCTTACTACAGCCACACGCCTGGAACAAAAAGCCGTGGGAACAGAAATGGATGGAGATAAGACAGAAGCTGTTTTTGAAGATGATGATTTACGACTGAGGTCAGTAACATTTTCTTCTGGTCTTCCAAGCTCTGAAAAAGTCTCCCCAGAACCTTCTGAATTTGTAACGCTCGGTGCAAACACTGCTGAGCAAAATTACTCCCACGCAGAGAGAGAAACAATTCATTATTCTCCTCGAAGCTCTAAGCTCACCCTGGATCAGCTGGCCATGAAAGCCTACCGTATAAAACTCTATGAACAGCAGCTATCCCAGGCAAAAATGGCTATATCTATGCTTGAGCATGATAAGGAAGAATCCCGTGACTTAAGATTTTCAAAAGAGGCCATCTTGTCTTCTTCCTCAGAGCCAAAGACACTCCCCCTGGTGGATTCTGTGTCAGGCCAATTAAGACAGAGAGCACTGCATATGTCACATGAAAGTCTCCCTGATCAAGTTACACATGTCTTACATAACCACTCCTACTCTAAAGCATACAATGCCCCGTATGCAAAGCTGCCTAAAGGTGCAGCACCATCTGCTGGCAAAAGTAATTTACTACAAGAAGCTGAAATGCCACAAGTGTTTCCACAGGCCCAAACTCAAACACCCCCTGGTGGTGATGGTGCCCTTTTAGATGGAACACAGGAACGCTTTATGAAGCAAAGGCAAATGATTGCATCTCCAGCAGGTCATGCCAATATTGCAGATCAAGCACAACTATCTATCTACATAACAACAGCACGTGTTTGCCTGCCATCCTGTCTCTCTGACTGTCTATCATCTATCTATGTATCTATGTATCTATGTATCTATGGCTAATTTCCTGGGAAGACAAAAAATATAGAATTGATAACGTAGGAAAAGCACAGGACTTCTTTGATCAACACTTCGCGCTGGAGGAGGAGCAAGAGAGCAGAAAAGAAGAGGGTCCTAAGAGGCAAGAGGAAAGGCGGACAGAGAAAGAAGGAAGAGACCAAGAAGAGGGGAGAAGATTGGAAAGAGAAAGAATGGAGAGAGAGGGAGCGAGGGAAAAGACGCAAATGATACTTAGAAACAACAAAAGATTGCAACCAACGGATAAATAAATAAAGAGAGATGGAAAAAGAGCTAAAACTCATCTCAATCAACATAAACGGACTTAATTCACCAGCAAAAAGAAAACACACATTTACAAAACTTCAAAAATTAGAAATGGATATTATAACACTCCAAGAGGTACATATTAAAAGACAGCATCAAAAACTATTGGATAATCAAAGATTAGGAAGTCTATATGCAGCGCTTGGAGACCAAAAAAAGAGAGGAGTCGTAATATATGTGAAGAAATACCTAAAAACAAAACAAATATATGCAGACACAGAAGGACGTTTCTTAATAATAGAAATACAAACAGAATCCAAAACAATACTATTAATATCTATATATGCACCCAACGCAAATCAAAATGATTTTTTCAAAAAGCTACACAGTATAATTAAAGACCTGGAGTACGAAGCTATCTGTATGGTAGGAGACTTCAACGCAATCACAGACATAGAAAAAGATTACCGAAGTACCAAACAAAGTAAAACCAGAAAGAAAACTCTACCGGAATCCTTCAAGGATATGATCAATGAACTACACCTGCATGATGTATGGAGAGAGGCTAACATGCAAACGAAACAATACACATATTATTCAAACCCACACCAGTCATGGTCTAGGATCGACATGGCCTGGATGACTTCAGACCTCAGAGAGGAGGTAAAAGATATCGAAATAGCAGCGAACACCTGGGCAGATCATAACCCCATTAGAATAATATGGAAGGGACATCGAAAGCAAAAGAGGTGGATGATGGACACGGGAATAATAAAGGATAAGGAATATATACAGATGATCGAGAAAGAGGTTAAAATGTTCCTACAAATAAACACTAAAGAACAGACATCACTTCAAAATCTTTGGGACACAATTAAAGCATATATAAGAGGTCTTACAATCGCGTATATGGCAAAAAAAAACAAAGAGAAACTTCAGTCAAGGAATAAGTTGTTAGAAGAACTCAGAACATATGAATTAGAATTGCAGAAAGACCCCCAAAACAAAACAATAAAAGCAAAATTAAACCTTACTAAACACAGAATCAACCTGATTACCCAGACAGAAATCGTACAGAAAATTAAATTAGCAAAGCAGAAACACTTTGAGCATGCAAACAAAACGGGGCGCTGGTTAGCGTATAAATTGAAAAAAGAAAAAGAAAGGAGAACAATATTTCAATTGCAAGACGAAACAGGACAAATATATCATACTAATCTAGATAAAAAACGTATAGTTAAAGATTTCTTTCAAAGTCTTTACAAGGGAGAAGAGATTCGGGAGGAAGACATCAAGGAATACTTATGTAAAACAAACATCGTAAAATTAGAGAAGTCCCACAGAGAAGCATTAAATAGACCAATTACGATGTCTGAGCTGGTGGAAGCAAGGAAAAAGCAAAAAAACAACAAAGTCCCAGGCCCGGATGGGATACCAACGGAGTTTTATAAGAATTGTCAAAATGCAATGGATGAACTGTTACTCCTGGTTCTCAACGATGCATTATTAGAGGCAGAAATTCCCAAATCCTGGACTGAAACCATCATTACACTTATCCCTAAAGAAGACACAGACCCCACACAAATTAAAAATTATAGGCCGATTTCACTGCTTAACGTAGATTATAAACTCTTCATGTTGGTCATAACGCAAAGACTGAAAGTAATTATTCATAAATACATACATACGGATCAGAACGGTTTTGTCCCAAGAAGACAGATCAAAAACAACATAAGAACAATTATTAACGTCCTGGAACATTACGAGAAAAGAAACGATAAACAAGCAGCCCTACTTTTCTTAGACGCACAAAAGGCCTTTGATAATTTAAACTGGAACTTTCTCATATCGCAATTAGAAATTATGGACTCTGGTGCTAAATTTTTACAAATGATTAGAAAAATATATTCCCACCAAACGGCCAAAATTATGATCAATGGAGATATGACTGAAAACCTAGATATACAAAAAGGAGTGAGACAAGGCTGCCCCTTATCCCCACTATTGTTCATAATCTCTTTGGAAATATTATTAAACGAAGTCAGGAAAGACCCCGAAATAAAAGGTTTGAGAATACGGAAAGAGGAGTACAAATTGCAAGCCTTTGCTGATGACGTGGTGTTTATAATGGAGCAACCGGAAACAACAGGAGCCAAACTTTTAGCGAGGATAGAGGAATATGGAAGAGTTGCAGGACTTAAAATTAACAAACAAAAAACTAAAGTATTAACAAAGAACTTGACAAAGGTACAAGAGATACAACTAGAAGACAAATTAGGAATACAAATTGTAAAGAGAATAAAGTATTTAGGAATCTGGCTTACTGCCAAAGCAATAACAATCAGAGAAGACAATTACAATAAATTAATGAAACAAATTAGAAAAGACCTGGAAACGTGGAATAAATTACAACTGTCATTCCTAGGGAAAATTGCATCCATAAAAATGAACATACTTCCTAGATTACTCTACCTTTTCCAAGTAGCCCCAATCTGGCCAGGAAGAAATTTTTTTAAGGACCTCACTAAAATAACAACAAAATTTATTTGGAATGGGAAAAGGGCCAGAATTAAAATAAAATGTATGCAAGATACCCGAGAAAAAGGAGGCCTGGGCCTACCGGACTGGGAGCTATACTATAAAGCAGCGTCGCTAAACTGGATAAGGGACTGGATAGATCTTAAGAATAAAAGAATGTTATCACTAGAAGGCTTTGATCTACAACGCGGATGGCATGCCTTTCTCTGGGAGGGAAAGGATAAGCACCATGGGTACTTTCAGCAACATATCATTAGAGAAGCATTGTACAAATCATGGCAAGAGGTTAGGAAACACTACACCAAGATCCCACGATGGCTATCGACAATGGAAGCACAAATATACCCCAATGCCATGGATATAGCGAAAATGAGGACTTATAAAGAACTACTGAACAGTGAAGGAGAATTACAAACAAGACAAGAATTACAAAATCAGGGTATAGACATTGATTGGTGGCCATACATGCAAATAGAATCAAGATACAAAACGGATCGGGCACAATTCGGATTCCAAAATGAACCAAATGAATTGGATAAAATATTACAAAGTCCAGATGAGAAAATGATTACCAAAATTTATAAGTACCTACTACAATACAAATTGGAAGAGGAGGTTGTCAAAGAAAGCATGATAACATGGGCCCAAAACATAGGATATACTATTGAATTAGATAAGTGGGAGAACTTGTGGAAGATAAACTATAAGATGACACTGTCCATACCCTACAAAGAAAACCTTTATAAAATGTTTTACCGATGGCACCTCCCACCGGCGCGTCTAGCCAAGATGTTCCCAAATACATCTTCGATGTGTTGGAAATGTAAAGCACAGAAAGGGACATACTACCATCTCTGGTGGCTATGCTGAAAGGCAAAACAATACTGGCAACAAATTAAAACAATGATTGAAGAAATTACGAAACAAAAACTTGAAATGAGACCGGAAACCTTTTTATTGGGAATCATCACAGCAAATTATACCAAAGAAATAAAATATCTAATCATTCATATCCTCACAGCAGCACGTATACTCTTTGCCCAACATTGGAAATCTGAACAGTTACCTACAGAAGACAAAATAATAGCTAAAATTACAGAATGTGCAGAATTAGATAAGCTTACAAAAGAAATACAAGAGAAGGATGATACTGATTATTATTTAGTATGGCAAAAATGGTACGGCTGGCTGGAGGCAAAAATAGGAATACAAAGATAGTTTATGACTAATCAGTAGAAATGTATAGAAGTAAATAAGGTATCAATTATATATATATATATATAACCGTGTAAATAGATGATTATAGACATTAATATAAATACAAAAATGGAAAATACTCCACCGTTATAGTAACTTCTAAGAGTCAGTCATTGGACTGAATCGATGTTTGTTAGTTCTGTATGTTATTTTATGTATTTATGTTGGTTTTGTTTACTATTAATAAAAATTGAAAAAAAAAAAAAAAAGATAGATAGATAGATAGATAGATAGATAGATAGATAGATAGATAGATAGAGAGACAGGTAGGCAGATGCTGTTGTTTCGTAGATAGATAGATACATAGATAGATAGATAGATAGATAGATAGATAGATAGAGAGAGAGAGATGATAGATAGATAGATAGATAGATGATAGATAGATAGATAGATAGATAGATAGATAAAAGATAGATACATAGATACATAGATAGATGATAGACCGTCAGAGAGACAGGCAGGCAGGCAACCAGGTGCTGTTGGTATGTAGACAGATAGATAGATAGATAGATAGATAGATAGATAGATAGATAGATAGATAGATAGATAGATAGATAGATAGATAGATAAAAGATAGATACATAGATACATAGATAGATGCTAGACAGTCAGAGAGACAGGCAGGCAGGCAACCAGTGGCTGTTGGTATGTAGATAGATAGATAGATAGATAGATAGATAGATAGATAGATAGATAGATAGATAGATAGATAGATAGATAGATAGATAGATAGATAGATAGACAGACAGGCAGGCAGGCAGATGCTGTGGTTTCGTAGATAGATAGATAGATAGATAGAGAGAGAGAGAGAGAGAGAGAGATGATAGATAGATAGATAGATAGATAGATAGATAGATAGATAGATAGATAGAAGATAGATAGATAGATAGATAGATAGATAGATAGATAGATAGATAGATAGATAGATAGATAGATAGATAGATGATAAACAGAGAGAGACAGGCAGGAAGGCGGGCAGGAAGGTGCTCTGGGTACGTAGATAGATAGATAGATAGATAGATAGATAGATAGATAGATAGATAGATAGATAGATAGTGTGTGTGTGTGTGAGAGAGAGAAGATAGATAGAAAGATAGAAAGATAGGTTGGTAGGAAGGTAGGTAGATAGATAGATAGATAGATAGATAGATAGATAGATAGATAGATAGATAGATGATAGATAGATAGATAGATAGATAGATAGATAGATAGTGTGTGTGTCTGTGAGAGGGAAGATAGATAGAAAGATAGGTAGGTAGGTAGGTAGGTAGGTAGGTAGGTAGATAGATAGATAGATAGATAGATAGATAGATAGATAGATAGATAGATAGATAGACAGATAAGAGACTGACAGAGAGACAGGCAGGCAGGTAGGCAGGCAGGTGCTTTCAGTATGTAGATAGATGATAGATAGATAGATAGATAGATAGATAGATAGATAGATAGATAGATAGATAGATAGATAGATAGATAGATAGATAGACAGACAGACAGACAGACAGACAGACAGGCAGGCAGATGCTGTGGTTTCGTAGATAGATAGATAGATAGATAGATAGATAGATAGATAGATAGATAGATAGATAGATAGATAGATAGATAGATAGACAGACAGAGAGACAGGCAGGCAGATGCTGTGGTTTCGTAGATAGATAGATAGATAGATAGATAGATAGATAGATAGATAGATAGATAGATAGATAGATAGATAGATAGATAGATAGATAGATAGATAGTGTGTTTGTGTGAGAGAGAGAAGATAGATAGAAAGATAGAAAGATAGGTTGGTAGGAAGGTAGGTAGGTAGATAGATAGATAGATAGATAGATAGATAGATAGATAGATAGATAGATGATAGATAGATAGATAGATAGATAGATAGATAGATAGATAGATAGATAGTGTGTGTGTCTGTGAGAGGGAAGATAGATAGAAAGATAGGTAGGTAGGTAGGTAGGTAGGTAGGTAGGTGGGTAGGTAGGTAGATAGATAAATAGATAGATAGATAGATAGATAGATAGATGATAGATAGATAGATAGATAGATAGATAGATAGATAGATAGATAGATAGATAGATACATAGATACATAGATACATAGATACATAGATAGATGATAGACAGTCAGAGAGACAGGATGGCAGGCAAACACGTGCTGTTGTTATGTAGATAGATAGTTGTGCTTGATCTGCAATATTGGCATGACCTGCTGGAGATGCAATCATTTGCCTTTGCTTCATAAAGCGTTCCTGTGTTCCATCTAAAAGGGCACCATCACCACCAGGGGGTGTTTGAGTTTGGGCCTGTGGAAACACTTGTGGCATTTCAGCTTCTTGTAGTAAATTACTTTTGCCAGCAGATGGTGCTGCACCTTTAGGCAGCTTTGCATACGGGGCATTGTATGCTTTAGAGTAGGAGTGGTTATGTAAGACATGTGTAACTTGATCAGGGAGACTTTCATGTGACATATGCAGTGCTCTCTGTCTTAATTGGCCTGACACAGAATCCACCAGGGGGAGTGTCTTTGGCTCTGAGGAAGAAGACAAGATGGCCTCTTTTGAAAATCTTAAATCACGGGATTCTTCCTTATCATGCTCAAGCATAGATATAGCCATTTTTGCCTGGGATAGCTGCTGTTCATAGAGTTTTATACGGTAGGCTTTCATGGCCAGCTGATCCAGGGTGAGCTTAGAGCTTCGAGGAGAATAATGAATTGTTTCTCTCTCTGCGTGGGAGTAATTTTGCTCAGCAGTGTTTGCACCGAGCGTTACAAATTCAGAAGGTTCTGGGGAGACTTTTTCAGAGCTTGGAAGACCAGAAGAAAATGTTACTGACCTCAGTCGTAAATCATCATCTTCAAAAACAGCTTCTGTCTTATCTCCATCCATTTCTGTTCCCACGGCTTTTTGTTCCAGGCGTGTGGCTGTAGTAAGGGGCTGGAAATCTGGAAACCTCCTGTCTGCCACCTCTTCGTTGGAAAGATCAATCAAATCATTTACGAAGAGTGGTCTTGGTTTCACTTTGCCTTTTTTCTTCTGTTTCGGCATCTCAGCAATATAATTAGCGTACCTCAGTAGCTAAAAACTAATTGCCTATGCGCTCTTATCAGAAGTAACAAAAACAAGGAAAAAAGCCATAAATCAGACCATCCTCGTGCTACCAGAATGTCAGGGCATTTATTAATCCCACGTTTGGCTCTGGGACTAATTACCCTGGTTTGGAGGAGATGGGTCGTGGCTTATCCTTGTTTCAATAATCTGAAAAGAAACGCGAGGGAAGGTTTCTAATAAAACTCATTTATTTGTTATAAAGAAAATAAAACACCTCACTAACTGAGAAAAGTTAATTGTTACATTTTTGAAAGTAATTCGGGCCGGCTATCTCTTAGCCGGACCTCTGGCAAGAGAACAAAGGAAAGAGGGTGGAGAGCAAGTGAAGGAATGGAATGTGGGTGGATGCGGAAACACGTAGCTTACTGATAAGAAGTTGGCAAAGCTACGGAGAGTCTGACAGTCCAGAAATAATGAGCTCAGCTGGTAAATAAAATAACGCAGTGACATTCCCCTTCTTTTGCCAGTTGAGCGAATATCAGTTCATCATCAAATAAGGCACATCTTCTCACGCAGATACTCGTGTTGAGCTGCTGGAAGTGGTTTGTTGAGCATATCAGCAATTTGATCATGTGTAGATACATACTGCATTTTGACAAAACCTTTTTTCACCAAATGTTTTATGTTTTGGTAACGAATGTCAATGTGTCTGGACCTAGAACCTGTAAAATGAGATTCAGAAATATAAACCACCGATTCATTGTCTTCCATCACGGTGATCGGTCGGATCGGGTGTGTCCAGATATCTGTGACTAAAGCATCAAACCAAGTTAGAGAATTACATGCATCTGAAAACACAAGCATATTCAGCTTCAGTAGATGAACAAGAAACAAAATTCTGTTTACGTACTTGCCAGTAAACAGGACATCCATTTAAGAACATCATATAACCTGAAGTACTTTTACGTGACTTCTTATCACTTGCCCAATCAGAATCTGCATAACAACATAATTCTGCATAATCAGTATGTGTTGGTTCTAACAATAACTTCATGTGTTTGGTGTATTTTAGGTATCTCAGTAATTTCTTAATACATGTCCAGTGAAACTGTTTTGCCTTACCTACGTGTCGTGATAAGAGATTAACACTAAGTGCAATGTCAGGTCTGGTCCAACTACTAATGTATAATAATGACCCAATGACTGAACGGTAAAGTGTTTGATCTTCGAACTCAGGACTTTCTTCTTGTGTCAAGTTGTGAAAATCTGTTTGCATGGGTGTTTTTGTTGTGTTAGCATCTTTCATGTTGCAATGATGCAAAACTTGTTCAATTTTATCTTCTTGTGAAAGACTAAACCCCTTCTGTGTCTTTTCAATCTGAACACCTAAATAAGTGCTAATGTGGCCTAATGATTTCAATGTGAAGTATCTCTGCAAAGCTTTGGCAAAAATTTCACTCATTTGCTTATTTGGACCAATATAAACAATATCATCAACATAAACAAGAACTATCTCATATGCATTGTTAGATCTTTTTGTGAACACGCACTCATCAGTTTCGGACTTAATAAAGCCCATTGAATTTAGTTTGTCAATAAGACATAAATACCACATTAAACCAGATTGTTTCAGACCATAGAGACTTTTGTTTAGGAACCAGGTATCCCCTTCTTGTTGTCGGAATCCTGGAGGACTTCTCACGTAGATCTCTTCGTCTAGGTCTGCATGTAGATAAGCCGTGTCAACATCAAACTGGAAAACTTCTAAACCAAGGATAGTTGCAGTTGCTAAAGCAATTTTTACACTCTCAGTTCTGACTGTCGGTGAGTAGGTATTTGTGTAGTCCTCAGGATAACGTTGAGCGAAACCCTGAGCTACAAGTCTGGCTTTGTACAATGACTCACCATTTGGTTTCTTTTTGATTCTGTAGACCCATCGAGTGCCAATGACCTTTTTGTTTACTGGAGGTTTTGCAGGTGTAAATACTTTAAGTTTCTTTAGACTGTCCATTTCAACCTGCATTGCTTCATACCATTTGTCTTGCTCTGAATCAGGGAGCTGCTTGATTTGCGTGAAATTATCAGGTGGAAGTGTGACATTGCAAATCAAAGGCAAGGGTGCTTTTGTCAGTTGCCAAGAATATCGTTGTGGAGGGATCCCTTTTGTGGCCCTCTTGGAACGTCTCGGGACAACTGTCCAGTCTTCTTCTTCTTCGTCCTCGTCCTCACTTTCGTCGCTAGCATCAGCATCTGCGGCTTGCGAAGACGGAACATCGGGTTGAGAAGAATCAGTGGAATCTTGATCATCAATCTGCGTGGCATCAGCAGTATCATCTCTGGGAAAATAAACTCCAGGATCATTGGAATGAATCCTGGACCAGTCAATATCTTCTTCAAAATTAGCAGATTGGGAAATCACAATTACATGTTTAGAGTCAATAAATTTGCTCCACTTTGAATTATCATCAATACCCATAAATCTCAGTCTCTTTGCTGCTGGACCTCCTTTTCTTCTTTGAGCTAAGGGAATGTTCACCATAGCATATGAACCAAAAATATGAATGTTTTTAAGATCGGGCTTGTAGCCATATAACATGAAGAAAGGAGTCTGATTTGTTACACTGCTCCAAGTACGGTTGACAATGTAATTTGCATACTTGATAGCTTCACCCCAGTATATCTTACCAAGGTTGGCGTCTTCTAGGAGACAACGCATCATGGTTTGCAGTACCCCTTGTCTTCGTTCTGCGACTCCATTATGAGCCGGTGTGTAAGGAGCCGATGTCTGATGAATAATTCCATTCTTACGCATCCAGTCCTGGAAACGCTGAGACATGAACTCGGCACCACGATCACTCTGGATTCTGGCGATGCGAACTTGGTGTTGGGTAGAAACAAGGGTTGCAAAGTCTTTAAAGATCTGAAAAGTCTCTGATTTTTCTTTCATAGGATATACATATCCATATCTAGAGTAATTATCAACAATTGTTAGAAAATATTTTCTACCACCAAATGATGGCGGGAATGGACCAACTATGTCAATGTGAACCAAATCAAAAATGCGTGTTGACAGGCGTGTAGCGTGTTTGGGAATGGCTGCTGCTTTGGATTTGGCCTTCTTGCATACAGCACAATCCAAAAACACCTTACACCCCTTTAGATCCAAACCTTTTGTGAACTCCGGCATCTTCCTAAGAACACGGAAACTGGCATGCCCCAATCTTCTATGCCATTTGTGGATACACCTGGAATGCAAAGGTTTACCTGTTAGTGAATTCTCAACATTAACATTTTTATGCGGAACCTCAGGCTTGCTCTGAGCAACCTGTTTACCAATTCTATTTTTGTTGGCTTTAGGAGCCTTAGGGGTAGCAACAGGATCTCTCACTGGAGCATCTCTCTCTGGGCCTGTGCCTTCCCTTTTTGGAGTTTGCATACTTGCCTGTGTTTGTGTTTTAGGCTTTGGCTTTAAGTAATAAACACCACCAATTAATATGGTTTCAGCAACAATATCTCCATCTTTAACTATGTAACTTGCTTTTTCAAGGTGGTGAACTTGGAACTTTAACATTCTAGACAAGTGATACTGACTAAGCAAATTACTGGTTGCTGTTGGTATGTAATAAACATCAGGAATGAATGCATCGAGCTCTTCAACATAAACAGTTCCTTTTCCTTTGACCTGACAAGGATGATTTGAAAAAGAATAAAGTTCACGTAACTCAGGTTCAGGCTCGTGCATCTCTGTGAAAAGTTCCTTTCTGTAGGTAACATGCAATGCTGCACCACTGTCCAAAGTCCACAGGAGTCGTCTGTCGTACTCTGGTTGAGGTTGTGGATCATTGGTTAAAGCTAATGTGGCGAGTGGAGTTTGTGAATCACGCCGGGGACCACGACGACCTTGTCTTCCGCCTCTGCCTCTGCCTCTGGAGTCTGTTCCTCTGGGCTGGTACGTGACGGGAGCTGGAACTCGTTGGGGACAATCCCGGGTGGCATGTCCCACACGATTGCAGGTGTAGCATCTTGGCGTCCTTGGAGCGTAGGTCCTTCCTCGGAAGGGGCGCCTAGCTGGAGCTCTTGATGCGGGTGGTCCTCTCAAGTGTGGCGTGGCCAACATGAATGCCTCTTCTTCAATTAAAAGTCTACAAACATTGTCCACTGTGCGTTGAGCAATAGGGACTTGGTTAATTTTTGTAACAGCATCTTTCCATTCATAATTCAAAGAGTTAATAATGATGCTGATCATTTGAATATCTTCAATGTTATGGCCTCTTTCTCTCAATTCTGTTCTCAGACCTTTCAGTTTGGTCAAATGTCCTCCAATTTGTTCACCAGGTTTCAATCTCGAACCGTGGAGTTCAGACATTAGTAAACATGAAGATTCAATTGAGATAGGCCTGTAGCAATTTTCCAATTCAGCCCAAATTTGACGGGCTATTGTATTTGGTGGAAAAGTGACCTGCAGTTCAGTATCCATGGACATCAATAATGTTGTGCGAGCCCTTATCTCTAAATCTCGTATTGCAAAGTCCCATGGTTGAGCAGGTGGGTTAAATACCATACAATGACTGCCTTCTCTAAGAAGCAATAGTGTAATCTCACTGACCCAGGCTTTGTAATTGTGTCCTGACATTTTTAGTTTTGACTCACCAGTTAGTGGAGAGACAGAAAATGCCTGGTGAGGAGCCTGCACTTGGTACGCTGGCTGTGCTGGCAGAAATGCCTGTGGTATTTGCTGTGCCTGTTGTGGACCTAAAAATGGTCTTGGTTGTGCCATTGGAGGTGGGCCAGGAGGTGGCCCTATTTGCACTTGTGGCTGGGGCACATATGCAGGCATTTGTAGCTGCTGTGGCTGATGCACTGGAATCTGCTGTATTCCAGTTGCCAGTTGTGCTTGATCTGCAATATTGGCATGACCTGCTGGAGATGCAATCATTTGCCTTTGCTTCATAAAGCGTTCCTGTGTTCCATCTAAAAGGGCACCATCACCACCAGGGGGTGTTTGAGTTTGGGCCTGTGGAAACACTTGTGGCATTTCAGCTTCTTGTAGTAAATTACTTTTGCCAGCAGATGGTGCTGCACCTTTAGGCAGCTTTGCATACGGGGCATTGTATGCTTTAGAGTAGGAGTGGTTATGTAAGACATGTGTAACTTGATCAGGGAGACTTTCATGTGACATATGCAGTGCTCTCTGTCTTAATTGGCCTGACACAGAATCCACCAGGGGGAGTGTCTTTGGCTCTGAGGAAGAAGACAAGATGGCCTCTTTTGAAAATCTTAAGTCACGGGATTCTTCCTTATCATGCTCAAGCATAGATATAGCCATTTTTGCCTGGGATAGCTGCTGTTCATAGAGTTTTATACGGTAGGCTTTCATGGCCAGCTGATCCAGGGTGAGCTTAGAGCTTCGAGGAGAATAATGAATTGTTTCTCTCTCTGCGTGGGAGTAATTTTGCTCAGCAGTGTTTGCACCGAGCGTTACAAATTCAGAAGGTTCTGGGGAGACTTTTTCAGAGCTTGGAAGACCAGAAGAAAATGTTACTGACCTCAGTCGTAAATCATCATCTTCAAAAACAGCTTCTGTCTTATCTCCATCCATTTCTGTTCCCACGGCTTTTTGTTCCAGGCGTGTGGCTGTAGTAAGGGGCTGGAAATCTGGAAACCTCCTGTCTGCCACCTCTTCGTTGGAAAGATCAATCAAATCATTTACGAAGAGTGGTCTTGGTTTCACTTTGCCTTTTTTCTTCTGTTTCGGCATCTCAGCAATATAATTAGCGTACCTCAGTAGCTAAAAACTAATTGCCTATGCGCTCTTATCAGAAGTAACAAAAACAAGGAAAAAAGCCATAAATCAGACCATCCTCGTGCTACCAGAATGTCAGGGCATTTATTAATCCCACGTTTGGCTCTGGGACTAATTACCCTGGTTTGGAGGAGATGGGTCGTGGCTTATCCTTGTTTCAATAATCTGAAAAGAAACGCGAGGGAAGGTTTCTAATAAAACTCATTTATTTGTTATAAAGAAAATAAAACACCTCACTAACTGAGAAAAGTTAATTGTTACATTTTTGAAAGTAATTCGGGCCGGCTATCTCTTAGCCGGACCTCTGGCAAGAGAACAAAGGAAAGAGGGTGGAGAGCAAGTGAAGGAATGGAATGTGGGTGGATGCGGAAACACGTAGCTTACTGATAAGAAGTTGGCAAAGCTACGGAGAGTCTGACAGTCCAGAAATAATGAGCTCAGCTGGTAAATAAAATAACGCAGTGACATAGATGATAGATAGATAGATAGATAGATAGATAGATAGATAGATAGATAGATAGATAGATAGATAGTGTGTGTGTCTGTG
>JAXLNS010000049.1:1295000-1300000 GCA_037215915.1 Pantherophis vulpinus | reverse complement strand
GAACAATTTAAAAAGATTTTGATATTATTATTGAACTTTATGAGCGTGGACTGGATTGAGCGGAGAGAGTTGGACAAATAAGAACAGAACGTGCAGCATCGGAGCGAGCGGAGACAGCGTGTGCAGTGTGGAGTGACGGAGATCGGAGGAGAGGAGAGGAACCTGGACGGATCTCTACAAATTGATCGTATTGGATTCTACTGATGTGGAGTGGCCAGAGTGGATTTATAAATTGATCGTATTGGATTTTACTGATGTGGAGTGGCCAAAGTGGGTTGAATTAGATAACTCGAAGAAGAAAAACTCTGTGGGAGAGTGCGGAGAGCTGGGACAAACCCCGGTAAAATTGTTTGGAGTGGATTTATACAAACTATCTTTTAGTGATACTTCTTGCGAAGATTAGGACACAAAACTGATACAAAGTGTGAGGGACTTTGACTTTGATTATTTGACTACTAGAGACTGAACTGTTTGGATTGAACAATTTAAATATTGACTAATACTTGATGAACCAGATGATAAGGACTTAAATAGAGGATACAACATTACATTCTTGGGATTGGATTTGGATTCTAACAACAGGAATACAGAGGACTATAGATTAAATTGGATCGTGGAATAATTAAAGTGAATAGGGTGACTCAGACCTTTGGAACCGTATTTGGTTGGAAGAAAGATAAGTTTACATAACACCAAGAAAGATAAGAGACTATAATTAATGGACAATATATATATGCTTAGCTCGATTTAAGTCTATTCTACTATATATCATAAGATACTAGACCCGGAAAATAACCTTTAATAACTTATTAGTTTTTCTCTGAAGTAATTTGTCTAATTTGTCTATTTGAAATTAATTAAACAATTATAGAATATTATCTTTAATCATATTTAATTAATTTATTCATATACAGTAAATGACTTTAAATAATTAGATAGAATTATAATAATTAAATTGATATTGATACTATTTTAGAACTATTATAATAAAATACATTTTATTTTGTAAGTAATTGAAGAATAAGGTAATTAATGAATTGTTAGAAGCTTATTTTTTCCCCGTTGTTTCCCCCTTCTCTTGCTTCCCCCCCCCCCGCCTTCCTTTTTGCTGTTTTCCCAATATCGTATTACTAATCAGAAATACTCTGAAAAAAACCTTGTAAAAATAATCTTGCATCCAGGTTACAAACATTAGACGTGAGAATTTTATGAAATTGTGGGCAAAAATAATAAGCATAATAGATATGGCAACCTCAAACATACCAACTACTATTAAATCAACCAAGAAAATACCCCCAACCCAAACACTATTGGTGGCTTCCCCGGTCCAGCAGAAGACAGGGGAAACAACAGATAAAGAAAAGACCAACACAGGTATTCAAAACATCCAAGCTGCCCTTGCAATGATTCAGGAAGGAATGAAAAGGATGGAAGATAAGATGACCCTGAATCATGATGAAACGAAAAAGAACCATGAACAAATGCGATTGGATGTAGGGGAAATTAAAGACGAGATTAGAAATATAGATGGAAAAATAGAGAAAATTCAACAAAATATAACCGAAAATGAACAGAGAATCCATAAAGTTGAGGAAAAGGCGGAAGCCACAGCTACCAGGTTGGAACAGATGGAGAACCAACAAGCAACAAGAAGCCGAGATACAGAAGATGCACTGACATTTCTTGAAATGGAAAAGGCATCTTTCTACTTAAGATTTCAAAATATAGAAGAACAGAGAGAGGAAGACTTGGGTGAAATTATGGTTGGAATCTTGGCAGAGGCGACACATAAGGATAAAGATGAAATAAGAGGTGGTATCGACGAAATTTACAGGGCCTTCACAAACTATGCCAGAAGAAACAAACTCCCTAAAGAAGTACACATCAGATTTACAAAAAAAACAATGAAAGAAGAAATATACCGAAAGATGAGAGAGGAGACAGTTATGTACAAAGGGAGGGAAGTTCTAACGCTAAAACAAGTACCGAGAAGGGCCAGGGATAGGAGAAGAGAATATAACTTCTTAACACGACAGTTGAATAAACTCAAGATTAAATTTAGATGGCTTATACCAGAAGGAGTGCTCATTTCTTGGGAAGGAAGAAAATTTCGAATCGACACCATAGAAAAAGCCCAGGACTTCGCAGACCAACATTTAGGATATGAAGGAGAACAGGAGAGCAGAGGAGGCAGAGAAGATTCAAACCCTAGTGACCAAGAAGAGCAGCCAATAAATAAGGAGGACAAGGAACGGAAGAAGGGAAAGCTGGGGAAGGAGGAAATGACGGGGATCACACAAAGAGTTACAAGAAACACATCAAAACTCAAAATAACAGACAAATAAACAACACCAGGAATGGAAGAAGAACTAAAACTCATCTCTATAAATATAAATGGTCTAAATTCACCAAGCAAAAGACATCAGATATTCACTAAACTGCAAAAATTGGGAGCAGATATAATCACTTTACAAGAGGTACACATAAAAAAACAACAGAAAAAATTACTCGAAAATAAAAAATTAGGAGTAATGTACACATCCTTAGGCGACTGTAAAAAAAGGGGAGTGGTAATATATGTTAGAGACCATATAAGAACAAAGCCGATATATGTGGACAAAGAGGGTCGAGTCTTAATAATAGAAGTAAAACTGGAAACAAAAATAATACTGTTAGTAGCCATCTACGCCCCAAATGGAAACCAAATAGACTTTTATAGAAAATTACACGATAAATTAAAAGAGCTGGATTATGAAAATATCTGCATTGTCGGAGATTTTAATGCAATTGTCAACACACGAGAAGACTACTATAGTAACAGGAAGAACAAAATCAAAAGGAAGACACTGCCACAAACATTTAAGAACTTGGTACAAGAAATGAGTCTGCATGACACCTGGCGAGAATTAAATACTACAACCAAACAGTACACATACTTCTCTGGCCCACATCAATCATGGTCAAGATTGGATATGGCCTGGATGACACCCCAACTAAGTAAAGAAACACACAACGTAGAAATTATGCCTAACATATGGGCTGACCACAACCCCATCAAAATAATTTGGAAAGGCTCCCGAAAACAAAAAAGATGGAAAATGGATACAAGTATTATAAAGGAAAAAGAATACCTACAAATGATGGAAAAAGAGATTAAGATATTTTTCCAAATTAACACAAAGGACCAAACGTCGTTACAAAATCTATGGGACATGACGAAAGCATATATCAGGGGCCTAACCATTGCATACGTGGCAAAGAGAAAAAAAGAGAAACAAAGAATCAGGAATGACTTATTGGAAGAAATCAAGATAGAAGAAACTAAATTACAACAGCACCCTAATAATAAGATAGCACAGCAAAAACTTAATTTGGCTAAACACAAATTGAATTTGACTACAAAAGCTGATTTGGCACAAAAAATAAAAATGGCAAAACAGACCAACTTCGAACATGCAAATAAAACTGGACGCTGGTTAGCCCATAAATTAAAAAAGCAAACAGACAAAAGAATTATACACCAACTCCAGGACGAATCAGGAACTTTATTCCATACACACGTAGATAAGAAAAACATAGCCAAAACATTCTTTCAGAATCTCTATCGGCAGGAAGATGTCCCCGAAGACCAAATTCGAAAATATCTTAGTAAAGTGAACATTACACAATTCAAAGAAGAACATAGAGAGACCCTGAATCGCCCCATAACAATGACTGAATTGATTGAAGCTCGTAAAAAACAAAAGAACAATAAAACTCCAGGACCAGATGGAATTCCTACTGAATTCTATAAACATTCCCAACAAGAAATAGACGAAATACTGCTACAAGTCTTCAACGCAGCATTATTGACAGCTGAAATCCCAAAATCATGGACAGAAACCATTATTACGTTAATACACAAAGAAGATTTAGACCGGACCCAAGTTAGGAATTACAGACCCATCTCATTACTCAATGTAGACTACAAACTATTCATGTCAATATTAGCGCAGAGACTTAAAACAATAATCCATAAATACATACATACAGACCAAAACGGCTTCATACCCAGGAGGCAGATTAAGAATAACTTGAGAACGATCATAGATATACTGGAATACTACGATAAGAAAATAGATAAGGAAATAGCTTTAATATCTCTCGACGCCCAGAAGGCCTTCGATAATTTAAATTGGTCCTTTCTTACATCACAACTTGAATTAATGAATTGCGGAGAGAAATTCCTTAAATTGATAAGAAAGATTTATTCCTGTCAAACAGCCAAAATTGCAATAAATGGTGACATGACACAAACTTTTGACATCCAGAAAGGCGTACGACAAGGTTGCCCCATGTCACCTCTATTATTTATAATCGCACTGGAAGTTTTACTAACGGAAATCAGGAAGGAAGAAGACGTGGAAGGCCTTAAGATTCGGGGAGAGGAGTACAAATTACTTGCCTTTGCAGATGATGTGATCTTCATATTGGAAAACCCAATACGATCTGGAACCAGGTTGATGACAATGATAGAGGAATACGGGGAAGTTGCGGGCCTCAAAATAAATAAGCAGAAGACGAAAGTATTGACAAAGAATATGACCCAAACACAACAGTTGAAATTAGAGCAAGAATTAGGACTTCAAATAGTAAAGAAAATAAAATACCTAGGTATTTGGCTGACAGCAAAAGCAACTACAATTAAAGAAGATAATTATACCAAATTGTTAAAACAAATCAAAAAAGACTTAGAAATTTGGAGTAGATTACAACTTTCATTGATGGGCAGAATTGCCTCAATAAAAATGAATATATTACCAAGAGTCCTATATTTATATCAAGTGATACCAATACACCCCGGAAAAGATTTCTTTAAGAACCTCAATAAAATAACAATGAACTACATATGGCAGGGAAAGAAGGCCAGAATTAAAATCAAAGCTCTACAGGATACACGGGACAAAGGAGGCCTAGCAACACCAGATTGGGAACTCTACTATAAGGCATCGGGATTGACC
>JAXLNS010000049.1:1230000-1232500 GCA_037215915.1 Pantherophis vulpinus | reverse complement strand
GAGAGAGACATTTTTTCAAATAAACAAAAAGGAACATACATCATTACAAATTCTATGGGATGCCACAAAAGCATATATAAGAGGATTAACAATCTCATTCAAGGTGAAGAAAAACAGAGAGAAACAACAAAGAAGGAATAACCTAATGACTGAGCTCGGAAAACTAGAAGTAGAATTACAGAACAGACCAGATGGGAAAGAGATTAAGGAAAAAATAAAACATATCAAACACGAAATAAATTTAATAACAACAACAGAAATAGCTAGGAAGATTAAAATGGCAAAGCAAAACCAATTTGAATTCGCTAATAAAACAGGACGTTGGTTGGCATATAAATTAAAGAAAGAAAAGGAGAAAAGACTAATACACCAACTACAAGATGAACAAGGGCAACTACAGCATATGAATGAGGCAAAAAAGCGAATTGTAAGGAATTTCTATCAGGAACTATATACGCAGGAAGAAATCCAATTGGAGAAAGTAAAAGAATATATAAACAAAGCCAATATCCAAGAAATAAAAGAAACTCAAAGAGAACTCTTGAACAGACCAATATCGATGTTAGAATTAATTGAAGCAAAGAAGAAGCAGAACAACAATAAAACACCAGGCCCAGATGGTATCCCGGCAGAATTCTATAAAATCGAGAATCAGTCAATGGATGACATTTTATTACAAGTTCTGAACGAAGCGATTTTAGAAGCTAAAATTCCCAAATCATGGATAGAGACAATTATTACATTGATACCTAAAGAAGATTCAGATCTAACTCAAACCAAAAACTACAGACCCATATCACTCCTAAACGCAGACTATAAATTATTTACATTGATCATGGCTCAGAGAATGAAGAAAATTATTGTGAATTATATCCATCCAGACCAAAATGGCTTTATCCCAAATAGGCAAATCAACAAGAACACAAGAACAATAATTAATATACTGGAATATTATGAGCAAAAATCAGATGAAAAAATGGCCTTACTCTTCCTCGACGCACAGAAAGCCTTCGACAATCTGAACTGGGGGTTTTTAATATTGCAACTAGAAAAAATGGGAACTGGCGAGAAATTTCTTAATATGATCCAAACAATATATTCAGATCAAATTGCAAGAATATGGATAAATGGAGAGACAACAGACCAATTTAGAATATCCAAAGGAGTGAGACAAGGATGTCCCCTTTCTCCTATACTATATATATTAGCACTCGAGCCCCTATTGAACGAAATTAGGAATGACAATGAAATAAAAGGATTAAGAACAAAAAACCAGGAATACAAACTACAAGCATTCGCGGATGACGTAGTATTTATATTAGAGCAACCGAAACAATCAGGACTGAATTTATTAAGGAAGATAGAACAATACGGCGAAGTGGCAGGTTTGAAAATTAATAGACAAAAAACTAAATTACTAACTAAAAATTTGACAAAACCCCAGGAGGAAGAGCTGGAAGAGGCACTAGGAATACAAACAACAACCAAAATAAAATATTTAGGAATTTGGCTCACCAATAAAGTATCATCATTAAAAGAAGATAACTACATTAAATTGCTTAAACAGATACAGAAGGACTTAGATGCATGGAGTAAATTAAAACTATCATTATTAGGCAAAATTGCTTCAATTAAAATGACTATTTTACCAAAAATGTTATATTTATTTAGAACAATACCGATAAGTCCGGGGAAAACATATTTTAAAGACCTCGATAAAATGATATACAAGTATATATGGCAGGGGAAGAGAGCCAGGATTAAATTGAAACACCTGCAAGATACCAAAGAAAGAGGCGGCCTGGGATTACCAGATTGGCAAACCTATTACATTGCAACAGCCCTAACCTGGATCAAGGATTGGATGACACTCAAAGACAAACGAATATTAGCCCTAGAAGGATTCGATCTGTTCAAAGGTTGGCACGCATTCCTATGGGAGGAAAAGCCCAGACAGCATGAGCATTTTAGGAGACACTACATTAGAGGAGCACTGGCAAAAATTTGGATTGAAATAAGAAGGAAACACTATGATAAAATTCCAAGATGGATATCAACCATGGAAGCACAAATTTACCCGAACACAATGGATATGAATAAAATGAAGACCTACGACGAATTGTTGAATACAGAGGGAGATATAAAAACAACAGAGGAATTGAGACAACAGGGCACGGACATAGATTGGTGGACGTATTTACAGATAAAATCAAGATATAAAAGCGATATGAAAAAATTTGGAATCCAAAAAGAAAGAAATGAATTAGACAAAATTATAATGCAATCAGATGATAAATTAATAACTAAAATATACAATTATTTGCTTAAATACAAACTGGAAGAAGAAGTGGTGAAGGAAAATATGATTATTTGGGCTAAAAATTTTGGATATAATATTAATCTAGAAAAGTGGGAAAAAATGTGGAAAGTCAATACTAAACTGACGATGTCCGTGCCCTACAAGGAAAATACATATAAGATGTTTTACAGATGGCATCTC
>JAXLNS010000049.1:717500-732500 GCA_037215915.1 Pantherophis vulpinus | reverse complement strand
AGATAGATAGATAGATAGATAGATAGATAGATAGATAAAAGATAGATACATAGATACATAGATAGATGATAGACAGTCAGAGAGACAGGATGGCAGGCAAACACGTGCTGTTGTTATGTAGATAGATAGATGATAGATAGATAGATAGATAGATAGATAGATAGATAGATAGATAGATAGATAGATAGATAGATAGATAGATAGATGATAGATAGATAGATAGATAGATAGACAGACAGACATTCAGATAGATAGATAGATAGATAGATAGATAGATAGATAGATAGACAGACAGACAGACAGACAGACAGACAGACAGACAGACAGACAGACATTCAGATAGATAGATAGATAGATAGATAGATAGATAGATAGATAGATAGATAGATAGATAGATAGATAGATAGATAGATAGATAAAAGATAGATACATAGATACATAGATAGATGATAGACAGTCAGAGAGACAGGCAGGCAGGCAACCAGGTGCTGTTGGTATGTAGACAGATAGATAGATAGATAGATAGTTAGTTAGTTAGATAGATAGATAGATAGATAGATAGATAGATAGATAGATAGATAGATAGATAGATAGACAGACAGACAGACAGACAGACAGACAGACATTCAGACAGACATTCAGATAGATAGATAGATAGATAGATAGATAGATAGATAGATAGATAGATAGATAGATAGATAGATAGATAGATAGATAGATAAAAGATAGATACATAGATACATAGATAGATGATAGACCGTCAGAGAGACAGGCAGACAGGCAACCAGGTGCTGTTGGTATGTAGACAGATAGATAGATAGATAGATAGATAGATAGATAGATAGATAGATAGATAGATAGATAGATAGATAGATAGATAGATAAAAGATAGATACATAGATACATAGATAGATGACAGACAGTCAGAGAGACAGGCAGGCAGGCAACCAGGTGCTGTTGGTATGTAGATAGATAGATAGATAGATAGATAGATAGATAGATAGATAGATAGATAGATAGATAGATAGATAGATAGATAGATGATAGATCGATCGATCGATCGATCGATCGATAGACAGACAGACAGACAGACAGACATACAGACAGACAGACAGACAGACAGATAGATAGATAGATGATAGACAGGGAGAGAGACATGCAGGAAGGAAGGTGCTGTCGGTACGTAGATAGATGGATAGATAGATAGATAGATAGATAGATAGATAGATAGATAGATAGATAGATAGATAGATAGATAGATAGATAGATAGATAGATAGATAGATAGATAGATACATATATACATACATAGATAGATACATAGATAGATACATAGATACATAGATAGATCATAGATATACAGAGAGACAGGCAGGCAGGCAGGCAGGCAGGCATGCAGGTGCTGTCTGTATGTAGATAGATAGATAGATAGATAGATAGATAGATAGATAGATAGATAGATAGATAGATAGATAGATAGATAGATAGATAGATAGATAGATAGATAGATAGATAGATAGATAGATAGATAGATAGATAGATAGATGAAAGTAGATAGATAGATACTTAGATAGATAGATAGATGAGAGACTGACAGAGAGACAGGCAGGCCGGTAGGCAGGCAGGTGCTATCAGTATGTAGATAGATAGATAGATAGATAGATAGATAGATAGATAGATAGATAGATAGATAGATAGATAGATAGATAGATAGATAGATAGATAGATAGATAGATAGATAGATAGATAGATAGATAGATAAAGGATAGATACATAGATACATAGATAGATGATAGACAGTCAGAGAGACAGGATGGCAGGCAAACACGTGCTGTTGGTATGTAGATAGATAGATGATAGATAGATAGATAGATAGATAGATAGATAGATAGATAGATAGATAGATAGATAGATAGATAGATAGATAGATAGATAAAGAGACTGACAGAGAGACAGGCAGGCAGGTAGGCAGGCAGGTGCTTTCAGTATGTAGATAGATGATAGATAGATAGATAGATAGATAGATAGATAGATAGATAGATAGATAGATAGATAGATAGATAGATAGATAGATAGATAGATAGATAGATGAAAGTAGATAGATAGATAGATAGATAGATAGATAGATAGATAGATAGATAGATAGATAGATAGATAGATAGACAGATAGACAGACAGACAGACAGACAGGCAGGCAGATGCTGTGGTTTCGTAGATAGATAGATAGATAGATAGATAGATAGATAGATAGATAGATAGATAGATAGATAGATAGATAGATAGATAGATAGATAGATAAAAGATAGATACATAGATACATAGATAGATGATAGACAGTCAGAGAGACAGGCAGGCAGGCAACCAGGTGCTGTTGGTATGTAGACAGATAGATAGATAGATAGATAGATAGTTAGTTAGTTAGATAGATAGATAGATAGATAGATAGATAGATAGATAGATAGATAGATAGATAGATAAAAGATAGATACATAGATACATAGATAGATGATAGACAGTCAGAGAGACAGGATGGCAGGCAAACACGTGCTGTTGTTATGTAGATAGATAGATGATAGATAGATAGATAGATAGATAGATAGATAGATAGATAGATAGATAGATAGATAGATAGATAGATAGATGATAGATAGATAGATAGATAGATAGATAGATAGATAGATAGACAGACAGACATTCAGATAGATAGATAGATAGATAGATAGATAGATAGATAGATAGATAGACAGACAGACAGACAGACAGACAGACAGACAGACAGACAGACATTCAGATAGATAGATAGATAGATAGATAGATAGATAGATAGATAGATAGATAGATAGATAGATAGATAGATAGATAGATAGATAGATAGATAGATAGACAGACAGACAGACAGACAGACAGAGAGACAGGTAGGCAGATGCTGTGGTTTCGTAGATAGATAGATAGATAGATAGATAGATAGATAGATAGATAGATAGATAGATAGATAGATAGATAGATAGATAGATAGATAGATAGATAGATAGATAGAGAGAGATGATAGATAGATAGATAGATAGATGATAGATAGATAGATAGATAGATAGATAGATAGATAGATAGATAGATAGATAGATAGATAGATAGATAGATAGATAGATAGATAGATAAAAGATAGATACATAGATACATAGATAGATGATAGACCGTCAGAGAGACAGGCAGGCAGGCAACCAGGTGCTGTTGGTATGTAGACAGATAGATAGATAGATAGATAGATAGATAGATAGATAGATAGATAGATAGATAGATAGATAGATAGATAGATAGATAGATAAAAGATAGATACATAGATACATAGATAGATGACAGACAGTCAGAGAGACAGGCAGGCAGGCAACCAGGTGCTGTTGATATGTAGATAGATAGATAGATAGATAGATAGATAGATAGATGATAGATCGATCGATCGATCGATCGATAGATAGACAGACAGACAGACAGACAGACAGACAGACAGACAGATAGATAGATAGATAGATAGATGATAGACAGGGAGAGAGACATGCAGGAAGGAAGGTGCTGTCGGTACGTAGATAGATGGATAGATAGATAGATAGATAGATAGATAGATAGATAGATAGGTAGATAGATAGATAGATAGATAGATAGATAGATAGATAGATAGATAGATAGATAGATACATAGATAGATACATAGATACATAGATAGATCATAGATATACAGAGAGACAGGCAGGCAGGCAGGCAGGCATGCAGGTGCTGTCTGTATGTAGATAGATAGATAGATAGATGATAGATAGATAGATAGATAGATAGATAGATAGATAGATAGATAGATAGATAGATAGATAGATGAAAGTAGATAGATAGATACTTAGATAGATAGATAGATGAGAGACTGACAGAGAGACAGGCAGGCAGGTAGGCAGGCAGGTGCTATCAGTATGTAGATAGATAGATAGATAGATAGATAGATAGATAGATAGATAGATAGATAGATAGATAGATAGATAGATAGATAGATAGATAGATAGATAGATAGATAGATAGATAGATAGATACATAGATAGATACATAGATAGATGATAGACAGTCAGAGAGACAGGATGGCAGGCAAACACGTGCTGTTGTTATGTAGATAGATAGATGATAGATAGATAGATAGATAGATAGATAGACAGACAGACAGGCAGGAAGGCAGATGCTGTGGTTTCGTAGATAGATAGATAGATAGATAGATAGATAGATAGATAGATAGATAGATAGATAGATGATAGATAGATAGATAGATAGATAGATAGATAGATAGATAGATAGATAGATAGATAGATAGATAGATAGATAGATAGGCAGGCAGGCAGGCAGGCAGGCAGGCAGGCAGGCAGGCAGGCAGGCAGGCAGGCAGATGCTGTGGTTTCGTAGATAGATAGATAGATAGATAGATAGATAGATAGATAGATAGATAGATAGATAGATAGATAGATAGATAGATAGATAGATAGATAGATAGATAGAGAGATGATAGATAGATAGATAGATAGATAGATAGATAGATAGATAGATAGATAGATAGATAGATAGATAGATAGATAGATAGACAGACAGACAGAGAGACAGGCAGGCAGATGCTGTGGTTTCGTAGATAGATAGATAGATAGATAGATAGATAGATAGATAGATAGATAGATAGATAGATAGATAGATAGATAGATAGATAGATAGATAGATAAAAGATAGATACATAGATACATAGATAGATGATAGACCGTCAGAGAGACAGGCAGACAGGCAACCAGGTGCTGTTGGTATGTAGACAGATAGATAGATAGATAGATAGTTAGTTAGTTAGATAGATAGATAGATAGATAGATAGATAGATAGATAGATAGATAGATAGATAGATAGATAGACAGACAGACAGACAGACAGACAGACAGACAGACAGACATTCAGACAGACATTCAGATAGATAGATAGATAGATAGATAGATAGATAGATAGATAGATAGATAGATAGATAGATAGATAGATAGATAGATAGATAGATAAAAGATAGATACATAGATACATAGATAGATGATAGACCGTCAGAGAGACAGGCAGACAGGCAACCAGGTGCTGTTGGTATGTAGACAGATAGATAGATAGATAGATAGATAGATAGATAGATAGATAGATAGATAGATAGATAGATAAAAGATAGATACATAGATACATAGATAGATGACAGACAGTCAGAGAGACAGGCAGGCAGGCAACCAGGTGCTGTTGGTATGTAGATAGATAGATAGATAGATAGATAGATAGATAGATAGATAGATGATAGATCGATCGATCGATCGATCGATCGATAGACAGACAGACAGACAGACAGACAGACAGACAGACAGACAGACAGATAGATAGATAGATGATAGACAGGGAGAGAGACATGCAGGAAGGAAGGTGCTGTCGGTACGTAGATAGATGGATAGATAGATAGATAGATAGATAGATAGATAGATAGATAGATAGATAGATAGATAGATAGATAGATACATATATACATACATAGATAGATACATAGATAGATACATAGATACATAGATAGATCATAGATATACAGAGAGACAGGCAGGCAGGCAGGCAGGCAGGCATGCAGGTGCTGTCTGTATGTAGATAGATAGATAGATAGATAGATAGATAGATAGATAGATAGATAGATAGATAGATAGATAGATAGATAGATAGATAGATAGATAGATAGATAGATAGATAGATGAAAGTAGATAGATAGATACTTAGATAGATAGATAGATGAGAGACTGACAGAGAGACAGGCAGGCCGGTAGGCAGGCAGGTGCTATCAGTATGTAGATAGATAGATAGATAGATAGATAGATAGATAGATAGATAGATAGATAGATAGATAGATAGATAGATAGATAGATAGATAGATAAAGGATAGATACATAGATACATAGATAGATGATAGACAGTCAGAGAGACAGGATGGCAGGCAAACACGTGCTGTTGGTATGTAGATAGATAGATGATAGATAGATAGATAGATAGATAGATAGATAGATAGATAGATAGATAGATAGATAGATAGATAGATAGATAGATAGATAAAGAGACTGACAGAGAGACAGGCAGGCAGGTAGGCAGGCAGGTGCTTTCAGTATGTAGATAGATGATAGATAGATAGATAGATAGATAGATAGATAGATAGATAGATAGATAGATAGATAGATAGATAGATAGATAGATAGATGAAAGTAGATAGATAGATAGATAGATAGATAGATAGATAGATAGATAGATAGATAGATAGATAGATAGATAGATAGACAGATAGACAGACAGACAGACAGACAGGCAGGCAGATGCTGTGGTTTCGTAGATAGATAGATAGATAGATAGATAGATAGATAGATAGATAGATAGATAGATAGATAGATAGATAGATAGATAGATAGATAGATAAAAGATAGATACATAGATACATAGATAGATGATAGACAGTCAGAGAGACAGGCAGGCAGGCAACCAGGTGCTGTTGGTATGTAGACAGATAGATAGATAGATAGATAGATAGTTAGTTAGTTAGATAGATAGATAGATAGATAGATAGATAGATAGATAGATAGATAGATAGATAGATAGATAGATAGATAAAAGATAGATACATAGATACATAGATAGATGATAGACAGTCAGAGAGACAGGATGGCAGGCAAACACGTGCTGTTGTTATGTAGATAGATAGATGATAGATAGATAGATAGATAGATAGATAGATAGATAGATAGATAGATAGATAGATAGATAGATAGATAGATAGATGATAGATAGATAGATAGATAGATAGATAGACAGACAGACATTCAGATAGATAGATAGATAGATAGATAGATAGATAGATAGATAGATAGACAGACAGACAGACAGACAGACAGACAGACAGACAGACAGACAGACAGACATTCAGATAGATAGATAGATAGATAGATAGATAGATAGATAGATAGATAGATAGATAGATAGATAGATAGATAGATAGATAGATAAAAGATAGATACATAGATACATAGATAGATGATAGACAGTCAGAGAGACAGGCAGGCAGGCAACCAGGTGCTGTTGGTATGTAGACAGATAGATAGATAGATAGATAGTTAGTTAGTTAGATAGATAGATAGATAGATAGATAGATAGATAGATAGATAGATAGATAGATAGATAGATAGACAGACAGACAGACAGACAGACAGACAGACATTCAGACAGACATTCAGATAGATAGATAGATAGATAGATAGATAGATAGATAGATAGATAGATAGATAGATAGATAGATAGATAGATAGATAAAAGATAGATACATAGATACATAGATAGATGATAGACCGTCAGAGAGACAGGCAGACAGGCAACCAGGTGCTGTTGGTATGTAGACAGATAGATAGATAGATAGATAGATAGATAGATAGATAGATAGATAGATAGATAGATAGATAGATAAAAGATAGATACATAGATACATAGATAGATGACAGACAGTCAGAGAGACAGGCAGGCAGGCAACCAGGTGCTGTTGGTATGTAGATAGATAGATAGATAGATAGATAGATAGATAGATAGATAGATAGATAGATAGATAGATAGATAGATGATAGATCGATCGATCGATCGATCGATCGATAGACAGACAGACAGACAGACAGACAGACAGACAGACAGACAGACAGACAGATAGATAGATAGATGATAGACAGGGAGAGAGACATGCAGGAAGGAAGGTGCTGTCGGTACGTAGATAGATGGATAGATAGATAGATAGATAGATAGATAGATAGATAGATAGATAGATAGATAGATAGATAGATAGATAGATAGATAGATAGATAGATAGATAGATACATATATACATACATAGATAGATACATAGATAGATACATAGATACATAGATAGATCATAGATATACAGAGAGACAGGCAGGCAGGCAGGCAGGCAGGCATGCAGGTGCTGTCTGTATGTAGATAGATAGATAGATAGATAGATAGATAGATAGATAGATAGATAGATAGATAGATAGATAGATAGATAGATAGATAGATAGATAGATAGATAGATAGATAGATAGATGAAAGTAGATAGATAGATACTTAGATAGATAGATAGATGAGAGACTGACAGAGAGACAGGCAGGCCGGTAGGCAGGCAGGTGCTATCAGTATGTAGATAGATAGATAGATAGATAGATAGATAGATAGATAGATAGATAGATAGATAGATAGATAGATAGATAGATAAAGGATAGATACATAGATACATAGATAGATGATAGACAGTCAGAGAGACAGGATGGCAGGCAAACACGTGCTGTTGGTATGTAGATAGATAGATGATAGATAGATAGATAGATAGATAGATAGATAGATAGATAGATAGATAGATAGATAGATAGATAGATAGATAAAGAGACTGACAGAGAGACAGGCAGGCAGGTAGGCAGGCAGGTGCTTTCAGTATGTAGATAGATGATAGATAGATAGATAGATAGATAGATAGATAGATAGATAGATAGATAGATA
Organism: Pantherophis vulpinus; assembly: GCA_037215915.1. NCBI lineage: Eukaryota > Metazoa > Chordata > Lepidosauria > Squamata > Colubridae > Pantherophis > Pantherophis vulpinus. The sequence continues at coordinate 723,913 of JAXLNS010000049.1, read as the reverse complement.
GATAGATAGATAGATAGATAGATAGATAGATAGATGAAAGTAGATAGATAGATAGATAGATAGATAGATAGATAGATAGATAGATAGATAGATAGATAGATAGATAGATAGATAGATAGACAGATAGACAGACAGACAGACAGACAGGCAGGCAGATGCTGTGGTTTCGTAGATAGATAGATAGATAGATAGATAGATAGATAGATAGATAGATAGATAGATAGATAGATAGATAGATAGATAGATAGATAAAAGATAGATACATAGATACATAGATAGATGATAGACAGTCAGAGAGACAGGCAGGCAGGCAACCAGGTCCTGTTGGTATGTAGACAGATAGATAGATAGATAGATAGATAGTTAGTTAGTTAGATAGATAGATAGATAGATAGATAGATAGATAGATAGATAGATAGATAGATAGATAGATAAAAGATAGATACATAGATACATAGATAGATGATAGACAGTCAGAGAGACAGGATGGCAGGCAAACACGTGCTGTTGTTATGTAGATAGATAGATGATAGATAGATAGATAGATAGATAGATAGATAGATAGATAGATAGATAGATAGATAGATAGATAGATAGATAGATGATAGATAGATAGATAGATAGATAGATAGATAGATAGATAGACAGACAGACATTCAGATAGATAGATAGATAGATAGATAGATAGATAGATAGATAGATAGACAGACAGACAGACAGACAGACAGACAGACAGACAGACAGACATTCAGATAGATAGATAGATAGATAGATAGATAGATAGATAGATAGATAGATAGATAGATAGATAGATAGATAGATAGATAGATAGATAGATAGACAGACAGACAGACAGAGAGACAGGTAGGCAGATGCTGTGGTTTCGTAGATAGATAGATACATAGATAGATAGATACAGGTGAAACTCGAAAAATTAGAATATCGTGCAAAAGTTCATTTATTTCAGTAATGCAACTTAAGAGGTGAAACTAATATATGAGATAGACTCATTGCATGCAAAGCAAGATAGTTCAAGCCTTGATTTGTCATACTTTTGATGATTATGGCTTACAGCTCATGAAAACCCCAAATTCATAATCTCAGAAAATTAGAATATTGTGAAAAGGTTCACTATTCTAGGCTCAAAGTGTCTCACTCTAATCAGCTAATTAAGCCATAACACCTGCAAAGGGTTCCTGAGCCTTTAAATGGTCTCTCAGTCTGGTTCAGTAGGAATCACAATCATGGGAAAGACTGCTGACCTGACAGTTGTGCAGAAAACCATCATTGACACCCTCCATAAGGAGGGAAAGCCTCAAAAGGTAATTGCAAAAGAAGTTGGATGTTCTCAAAGTGCTGTATCAAAGCACATTAATAGAAAGTTATGTGGAAGGGAAAAGCGTGGAAGAAAAAGGTGCACAAGCAGCAGGGATGACCGCAGCCTGGAGAGGAGTGTCAGGAAAAGGCCATTCAAAAGTGTTGGGGACTTTCACAAGGAGTGGACTAAGGCTGGAGTTAGTGCATCAAGAGCTACCACACACAGACGGATCCTGGACATGGGCTTCAAATGTCGTATTCCTCTTGTCAAGCTGCTCCTGAACAACAAACAACGTCAGAAGCGTCTTACCTGGGCTAAAGACAAAAAGAACTGGTCTGTTGCTCAGTGGTCCAAAGTCCTCTTTTCTGATGAGAGCAACTTTTGCATCTCATTTGGAAACCAAGGACCCAGAGTCTGGAGGAAGAATGGAGAGGCACACACTACAAGATGCTTGAAGTCCAGTGTGAAGTTTCCACAGTCTGTGTTGATTTGGGGAGCCATGTCATCTGCTGGTGTTGGTCCACTGTGCTTGACAATGCAGCCGTCTACAGGAGATTTTGGAGCACTTCATGCTTCCTTCCACAGAGGAGCTTTATGGGGATGCTGACTTCATTTTCCAGCAGGACTTGGCACCTGCCCACACTGCCAAAAGTACCAAAACCTGGTTCAATGACCATGGGATTACTGTGCTTGATTGGCCAGCAAACTCGCCTGACCTGAACCCCATAGAGAATCTATGGGGCATTGCCAAGAGAAAGATGAGAGACATGAGACCGAACAATGCAGAAGAGCTGAAGGCCGCTATTGAAGCATCCTGGTCTTCCATAACACCTCAGCAGTGCCACAGGCTGATAGCATCCATGCCACGCTGCATTGAGGCAGTAATTGATGCAAAAGGGACCCAAACCAAGTACTGAGTACATATGCATGCTTATACTTTTCAGAGGTCCGATATTGTTCTATGTACAATCCTTGTTTTATTGATTTCATGTAATATTCTAATTTTCTGAGATTGTGAATTTGGGGTTTTCATGAGCTGTAAGACATAATCATCAAAATTATGACAAATCAAGGCTTGAACTATCTTGCTTTGCATGTAATCAGTCTATCTCATATATTAGTTTCACCTTTTAAGTTGCATTACTGAAATAAATGAACTTTTGCACGATATTCTAATTTTTCGAGTTTCACCTGTAGATAGATAGATAGATAGATAGATAGATAGATAGATAGATAGATAGATAGATAGATAGAGAGAGAGAGATGATAGATAGATAGATAGATAGATGATAGATAGATAGATAGATAGATAGATAGATAGATAGATAGATAGATAGATAGATAGATAGATAGATAGATAGATAAAAGATAGATACATAGATACATAGATAGATGATAGACCGTCAGAGAGACAGGCAGGCAGGCAACCAGGTGCTGTTGGTATGTAGACAGATAGATAGATAGATAGATAGATAGATAGATAGATAGATAGATAGATAGATAGATAGATAGATAGATAGATAGATAAAAGATAGATACATAGATACATAGATAGATGACAGACAGTCAGAGAGACAGGCAGGCAGGCAACCAGGTGCTGTTGATATGTAGATAGATAGATAGATAGATAGATAGATAGATGATAGATCGATCGATCGATCGATCGATAGATAGACAGACAGACAGACAGACAGACAGACAGACAGACAGATAGATAGATAGATAGATAGATGATAGACAGGGAGAGAGACATGCAGGAAGGAAGGTGCTGTCGGTACGTAGATAGATGGATAGATAGATAGATAGATAGATAGATAGATAGATAGATAGATAGGTAGATAGATAGATAGATAGATAGATAGATAGATAGATAGATAGATACATAGATAGATACATAGATACATAGATAGATCATAGATATACAGAGAGACAGGCAGGCAGGCAGGCAGGCATGCAGGTGCTGTCTGTATGTAGATAGATAGATAGATAGATGATAGATAGATAGATAGATAGATAGATAGATAGATAGATAGATAGATAGATAGATGAAAGTAGATAGATAGATACTTAGATAGATAGATAGATGAGAGACTGACAGAGAGACAGGCAGGCAGGTAGGCAGGCAGGTGCTATCAGTATGTAGATAGATAGATAGATAGATAGATAGATAGATAGATAGATAGATAGATAGATAGATAGATAGATAGATAGATAGATAGATAGATAGATACATAGATAGATACATAGATAGATGATAGACAGTCAGAGAGACAGGATGGCAGGCAAACACGTGCTGTTGTTATGTAGATAGATAGATGATAGATAGATAGATAGATAGATAGACAGACAGACAGGCAGGAAGGCAGATGCTGTGGTTTCGTAGATAGATAGATAGATAGATAGATAGATAGATAGATAGATAGATAGATAGATAGATAGATAGATAGATAGATGATAGATAGATAGATAGATAGATAGATAGATAGATAGATAGATAGATAGATAGATAGGCAGGCAGGCAGGCAGGCAGGCAGGCAGGCAGGCAGGCAGGCAGGCAGGCAGATGCTGTGGTTTCGTAGATAGATAGATAGATAGATAGATAGATAGATAGATAGATAGATAGATAGATAGATAGATAGATAGAGAGATGATAGATAGATAGATAGATAGATAGATAGATAGATAGATAGATAGATAGATAGATAGATAGATAGATAGACAGACAGACAGAGAGACAGGCAGGCAGATGCTGTGGTTTCGTAGATAGATAGATAGATAGATAGATAGATAGATAGATAGATAGATAGATAGATAGATAGATAGATAGATAGATAGATAGATAAAAGATAGATACATAGATACATAGATAGATGATAGACAGTCAGAGAGACAGGCAGGCAGGCAACCAGGTGCTGTTGGTATGTAGACAGATAGATAGATAGATAGATAGTTAGTTAGTTAGATAGATAGATAGATAGATAGATAGATAGATAGATAGATAGATAGATAGATAGATAGATAGATAGATAGATAAAAGATAGATACATAGATACATAGATAGATGATAGACAGTCAGAGAGACAGGATGGCAGGCAAACACGTGCTGTTGTTATGTAGATAGATAGATGATAGATAGATAGATAGATAGATAGATAGATAGATAGATAGATAGATAGATAGATAGATAGATAGATAGATAGATGATAGATAGATAGATAGATAGATAGATAGATAGATAGATAGATAGATAGACAGACAGACATTCAGATAGATAGATAGATAGATAGATAGATAGATAGATAGATAGATAGATAGATAGATAGACAGACAGACAGACAGACAGACAGACAGACAGACAGACAGACATTCAGATAGATAGATAGATAGATAGATAGATAGATAGATAGATAGATAGATAGATAGATAGATAGATAGATAGATAGATAGATAGATAGATAGATAGATAGACAGACAGACAGACAGACAGACAGAGAGACAGGTAGGCAGATGCTGTGGTTTCGTAGATAGATAGATACATAGATAGATAGATAGATAGATAGATAGATAGATAGAGAGAGAGAGAGAGAGAGAGAGAGATGATAGATAGATAGATAGATAGATGATAGATAGATAGATAGATAGATAGATAGATAGATAGATAGATAGATAAAAGATAGATACATAGATACATAGATAGATGATAGACCGTCAGAGAGACAGGCAGGCAGGCAACCAGGTGCTGTTGGTATGTAGACAGATAGATAGATAGATAGATAGATAGATAGATAGATAGATAGATAGATAGATAGATAGATAGATAGATAGATAGATAGATAGATAGATAGATAAAAGATAGATACATAGATACATAGATAGATGACAGACAGTCAGAGAGACAGGCAGGCAGGCAACCAGGTGCTGTTGGTATGTAGATAGATAGATAGATAGATAGATAGATAGATGATAGATCGATCGATCGATCGATCGATAGATAGACAGACAGACAGACAGACAGACAGACAGACAGACAGACAGATAGATAGATAGATAGATAGATGATAGACAGGGAGAGAGACATGCAGGAAGGAAGGTGCTGTCGGTACGTAGATAGATGGATAGATAGATAGATAGATAGATAGATAGATAGATAGATAGATAGATAGATAGATAGATAGATAGATAGATAGATAGATAGATACATAGATACATAGATAGATCATAGATATACAGAGAGACAGGCAGGCAGGCAGGCAGGCAGGCATGCAGGTGCTGTCTGTATGTAGATAGATAGATAGATAGATGATAGATAGATAGATAGATAGATAGATAGATAGATAGATAGATAGATAGATAGATAGATAGATAGATGAAAGTAGATAGATAGATACTTAGATAGATAGATAGATGAGAGACTGACAGAGAGACAGGCAGGCAGGTAGGCAGGCAGGTGCTATCAGTATGTAGATAGATAGATAGATAGATAGATAGATAGATAGATAGATAGATAGATAGATAGATAGATAGATAGATAGATAGATAGATAGATAGATAGATAGATACATAGATAGATACATAGATAGATACATAGATAGATGATAGACAGTCAGAGAGACAGGATGGCAGGCAAACACGTGCTGTTGTTATGTAGATAGATAGATGATAGATAGATAGATAGATAGATAGATAGATAGATAGATAGATAGATAGATAGATAGATACATAGATAGATACATAGATAGATGATAGACAGTCAGAGAGACAGGATGGCAGGCAAACACTTGCTGTTGTTATGTAGATAGATAGATAGATAGATAGATAGATAGATAGATAGATAGATAGATAGATAGATAGATAGATAGATAGATACATAGATAGATACATAGATAGATGATAGACAGTCAGAGAGACAGGATGGCAGGCAAACACGTGCTGTTGTTATGTAGATAGATAGATAGATAGATAGATAGATAGATAGATAGATAGATAGATAGATAGATAGATAGATAGATAGATAGATAGATAGATAGATAGATAGATAGGCAGGCAGGCAGGCAGGCAGGCAGGCAGGCAGGCAGGCAGGCAGGCAGGCAGGCAG
>JAXLNS010000049.1:662500-667500 GCA_037215915.1 Pantherophis vulpinus | reverse complement strand
TCAAACATACCAACTACTATTAAATCAACCAAGAAAATACCCCCAACCCAAACACTATTGGTGGCTTCCCCGGTCCAGCAGAAGACAGGGGAAACAACAGATAAAGAAAAGACCAACACAGGTATTCAAAACATCCAAGCTGCCCTTGCAATGATTCAGGAAGGAATGAAAAGGATGGAAGATAAGATGACCCTGAATCATGATGAAACGAAAAAGAACCATGAACAAATGCGATTGGATGTAGGGGAAATTAAAGACGAGATTAGAAATATAGATGGAAAAATAGAGAAAATTCAACAAAATATAACCGAAAATGAACAGAGAATCCATAAAGTTGAGGAAAAGGCGGAAGCCACAGCTACCAGGTTGGAACAGATGGAGAACCAACAAGCAACAAGAAGCCGAGATACAGAAGATGCACTGACATTTCTTGAAATGGAAAAGGCATCTTTCTACTTAAGATTTCAAAATATAGAAGAACAGAGAGAGGAAGACTTGGGTGAAATTATGGTTGGAATCTTGGCAGAGGCGACACATAAGGATAAAGATGAAATAAGAGGTGGTATCGACGAAATTTACAGGGCCTTCACAAACTATGCCAGAAGAAACAAACTCCCTAAAGAAGTACACATCAGATTTACAAAAAAAACAATGAAAGAAGAAATATACCGAAAGATGAGAGAGGAGACAGTTATGTACAAAGGGAGGGAAGTTCTAACGCTAAAACAAGTACCGAGAAGGGCCAGGGATAGGAGAAGAGAATATAACTTCTTAACACGACAGTTGAATAAACTCAAGATTAAATTTAGATGGCTTATACCAGAAGGAGTGCTCATTTCTTGGGAAGGAAGAAAATTTCGAATCGACACCATAGAAAAAGCCCAGGACTTCGCAGACCAACATTTAGGATATGAAGGAGAACAGGAGAGCAGAGGAGGCAGAGAAGATTCAAACCCTAGTGACCAAGAAGAGCAGCCAATAAATAAGGAGGACAAGGAACGGAAGAAGGGAAAGCTGGGGAAGGAGGAAATGACGGGGATCACACAAAGAGTTACAAGAAACACATCAAAACTCAAAATAACAGACAAATAAACAACACCAGGAATGGAAGAAGAACTAAAACTCATCTCTATAAATATAAATGGTCTAAATTCACCAAGCAAAAGACATCAGATATTCACTAAACTGCAAAAATTGGGAGCAGATATAATCACCTTACAAGAGGTACACATAAAAAAACAACAGAAAAAATTACTCGAAAATAAAAAATTAGGAGTAATGTACACATCCTTAGGCGACTGTAAAAAAAGGGGAGTGGTAATATATGTTAGAGACCATATAAGAACAAAGCCGATATATGTGGACAAAGAGGGTCGAGTCTTAATAATAGAAGTAAAACTGGAAACAAAAATAATACTGTTAGTAGCCATCTACGCCCCAAATGGAAACCAAATAGACTTTTATAGAAAATTACACGATAAATTAAAAGAGCTGGATTATGAAAATATCTGCATTGTCGGAGATTTTAATGCAATTGTCAACACACGAGAAGACTACTATAGTAACAGGAAGAACAAAATCAAAAGGAAGACACTGCCACAAACATTTAAGAACTTGGTACAAGAAATGAGTCTGCATGACACCTGGCGAGAATTAAATACTACAACCAAACAGTACACATACTTCTCTGGCCCACATCAATCATGGTCAAGATTGGATATGGCCTGGATGACACCCCAACTAAGTAAAGAAACACACAACGTAGAAATTATGCCTAACATATGGGCTGACCACAACCCCATCAAAATAATTTGGAAAGGCTCCCGAAAACAAAAAAGATGGAAAATGGATACAAGTATTATAAAGGAAAAAGAATACCTACAAATGATGGAAAAAGAGATTAAGATATTTTTCCAAATTAACACAAAGGACCAAACGTCGTTACAAAATCTATGGGACATGACGAAAGCATATATCAGGGGCCTAACCATTGCATACGTGGCAAAGAGAAAAAAAGAGAAACAAAGAATCAGGAATGACTTATTGGAAGAAATCAAGATAGAAGAAACTAAATTACAACAGCACCCTAATAATAAGATAGCACAGCAAAAACTTAATTTGGCTAAACACAAATTGAATTTGACTACAAAAGCTGATTTGGCACAAAAAATAAAAATGGCAAAACAGACCAACTTCGAACATGCAAATAAAACTGGACGCTGGTTAGCCCATAAATTAAAAAAGCAAACAGACAAAAGAATTATACACCAACTCCAGGACGAATCAGGAACTTTATTCCATACACACGTAGATAAGAAAAACATAGCCAAAACATTCTTTCAGAATCTCTATCGGCAGGAAGATGTCCCCGAAGACCAAATTCGAAAATATCTTAGTAAAGTGAACATTACACAATTCGAAGAAGAACATAGAGAGACCCTGAATCGCCCCATAACAATGACTGAATTGATTGAAGCTCGTAAAAAACAAAAGAACAATAAAACTCCAGGACCAGATGGAATTCCTACTGAATTCTATAAACATTCTCAACAAGAAATAGACGAAATACTGCTACAAGTCTTCAACGCAGCATTATTGACAGCTGAAATCCCAAAATCATGGACAGAAACCATTATCACGTTAATACACAAAGAAGATTTAGACCGGACCCAAGTTAGGAATTACAGACCCATCTCATTACTCAATGTAGACTACAAACTATTCATGTCAATATTAGCGCAGAGACTTAAAACAATAATCCATAAATACATACATACAGACCAAAACGGCTTCATACCCAGGAGGCAGATTAAGAATAACTTGAGAACGATCATAGATATACTGGAATACTACGATAAGAAAATAGATAAGGAAATAGCTTTAATATCTCTCGACGCCCAGAAGGCCTTCGATAATTTAAATTGGTCCTTTCTTACATCACAACTTGAATTAATGAATTGCGGAGAGAAATTCCTTAAATTGATAAGAAAGATTTATTCCTGTCAAACAGCCAAAATTGCAATAAATGGTGACATGACACAAACTTTTGACATCCAGAAAGGCGTACGACAAGGTTGCCCCATGTCACCTCTATTATTTATAATCGCACTGGAAGTTTTACTAACGGAAATCAGGAAGGAAGAAGACGTGGAAGGCCTTAAGATTCGGGGAGAGGAGTACAAATTACTTGCCTTTGCAGATGATGTGATCTTCATATTGGAAAACCCAATACGATCTGGAACCAGGTTGATGACAATGATAGAGGAATACGGGGAAGTTGCGGGCCTCAAAATAAATAAGCAGAAGACGAAAGTATTGACAAAGAATATGACCCAAACACAACAGTTGAAATTAGAGCAAGAATTAGGACTTCAAATAGTAAAGAAAATAAAATACCTAGGTATTTGGCTGACAGCAAAAGCAACTACAATTAAAGAAGATAATTATACCAAATTGTTAAAACAAATCAAAAAAGACTTAGAAATTTGGAGTAGATTACAACTTTCATTGATGGGCAGAATTGCCTCAATAAAAATGAATATATTACCAAGAGTCCTATATTTATATCAAGTGATACCAATACACCCCGGAAAAGATTTCTTTAAGAACCTCAATAAAATAACAATGAACTACATATGGCAGGGAAAGAAGGCCAGAATTAAAATCAAAGCTCTACAGGATACACGGGACAAAGGAGGCCTAGCAACACCAGATTGGGAACTCTACTATAAGGCATCGGGATTGACCTGGATTAAAGAATGGATGGAACTCGACAACAAAAGAACCTTATATTTAGAAGGCTTTGACTTAATAAGAGGATGGCACGCTTTTTTATGGGACGGATCGGATAAAAGACACACGTACTTCCAATGTCATACAATTCGAGCTTCATTATTCAAGATCTGGCAGGATATTAAGAGAACTCACTATACCAAAATACCAAAATGGTGGTCCCCGATGGAGGCGTTGATATACCCGAACACTCTCGAAATAGGAAAAATGATGAGGTACCAAGACTTACTGAATCATGAAGGCGAACTCATCTCAAGACAGCAACTCCAAAACTCCGGCATAAATATCGATTGGTGGCCCTATACTCAAATACACTCAAGATACATACCAGACAAAAAGCAATATGGAATCTCGAATAATTTGAACGAATTGGATAAGATTTTACAAGGCCCAGAACAAAAAATGATAACCAAATTATATAACTACTTACTTAGATATAAATTACTGGAAGAAACAGTAAAAGAAAACATGATAAGATGGGCCAAGGACATAGGGCACAACATCCAACTGGCAAACTGGGAGAAATTGTGGAAACAGAACATCAAAATGACAAGAGCCATACCCTACAAAGAAAACCTCATAAAAATGTTCTACAGATGGCACCTAACACCAGCCAGACTAGCTAAAATATATCCAAACACCTCCCCACGCTGCTGGAAGTGCAAAACAAAGAAGGGGACATACTACCATGCCTGGTGGAAATGCACAAAGGCTCAACAATACTGGAAGGACACAAAGGAAATTATTGAAGAAATAATAAACCAACAAGTAGAAAACACTCCAGAATTTTTCTTATTCGGAATGATAACAACACAACACAACAAAGAGACAAAATACCTCATCATACACATTCTGACAGCAGCACGGTTACTGTTTGCGCAAAATTGGAAATCAGATCAACTCCCAACCAAAGACAAACTAATCTCAAAGATAACAGAATGTGCCGAAATGGATAGATTGACACTAGAACTCCAAGATAAAGAAGAAAGTGAATTCTATCTTGTGTGGCACCAGTGGTATCAATGGCTGGAAAAGAAAATCAGTACAAATATAGATGAAAGAATATAGGGTGAAAAAAATAAAACCGGAAATAAATAAATAAAGAGGAGATGCAAGATTATTTCTAATCTAAAACATCTGAATTGACAATGTACTACGTACATATTAACTTATAAAGCAATATATATTCTGAAGATGATCAAAACATA
>JAXLNS010000049.1:627500-630000 GCA_037215915.1 Pantherophis vulpinus | reverse complement strand
GACTTCCTGTTTGCTGCTGGCCGCCGCCAGACGTTCCTTTGGGATCGTCAGCTTCCACAGCCTGTCAGAGCCGCCTTCACAACGGAACGGCGGCTCGAAAAAACTCCGTTCCCATGAGGAAACGGAGATAGAGCTGGCAGGGGTGGGTAGAACTCTCTGCAGAGTCCCAAAAGTTTTTCTTTTACTTTTGGGATGGAGCGGATGAGATGCCCCATATCCCCAGCCGCTGCTCCGGGCTTTGGGAGACCTCTGCTAATGCAGAGCCAGGCGTCAAAAGCAAGCCTGCGAATTTGACAGATTACTCAAAGAAAATGTGAGCTGGACCTGTAATACTGAAGCGCAAGTATTTTACTTATCTTTTAAAAATTACTTAAGAGAATAGAGGAAGAGAAAGAGGAAAAAAGTTTTTTTTTTAAAATGGCGTCTGCCGCGACTGGAGAAGAGTTTGAGAGGGAAAGTTCTTCCGTTTTTTATTATTACAATGTAGCGGAATAAATACCACTGGCTACATTTGTAGACAAAACTCCGCTCCTGTTTTTGTTTTTCTCTTTTTCCCCTGGAGGCCTGATTGTTGCTGGCTGGAAGTCTTTTGTCTTGTTTTTTTTTTCTTCTAACAAAGCCTGCCTAGGCGGAAACATGGCACTGAGGCTTGTGAAGTCAGACAAAAAAATAGGTGGGGGGGATTCCCCCACCAAGAATTTAAAGGAACAAGTTTTAACTCTTCAGTCCCAGAAACCTGATTTTAATATAATAGAATTTCTCTTAGAGGAGATTGAAAGAAGGGATGAGATTGTGAATCAGCAACTTGAAAAATTTAAGCAGGAAACTAAGGAATTGGTGAAATCCAAGTTTGACTTTTTGCAGCAAAAAATTTTAAAAATGTCAGAATTCATGATTCGGTTGGATACAAATACTAATTTACTAGAGTCAAAAATGGATGAAATTCGGTTGGATACAAATACTAATTTACTAGAGTCAAAAATGGATGAAATTCAAGACAAATTGGACAATAGAATTCAAAAAATTGAAAATGATTTGTTAAATATTCAGGATTATAGTTCAAAAGAAAAATTTAAAATGGATGATGATCAAAAGTCTGGTAATGTAGAAAATCTGCAACAGAGGATTGAAAAAGAGGTTCTAAAGATACAATATAATTTTACAGAATATGCAATAAGACTTAGAGGTTTGCAGGAAAATAACAGAGATGACTTAAGGAAAATATCTTCTGAATTTTTAGCGGGGATTTTAAAGATTCAACCTGAGGAAGTGTTTTGTAGGATTGACAGAGCTTATCGAATAAACTCCTGGACTGCCAAGCAAAGGCAATTGCCTAGAGATGTGGTAATCTATTTTTCAGATAAAGAAATTAGGAATAAAATTGTGCAAAATTCCTTCAATTCTAATTTGCAATTGTATGGAAGAAAGATTTGGATTTACAAGGAACTCCCACCTAAGATATTAATGGAAAGGAAGAAATTTGGCTTTCTGGTGTCTGAGTTAAAAAGGAGAAATATTCAATTCCGGTGGGACGTCCCAGTTGGTATTATATTGAGATATCAAGGAGAAAGATACCAGTTAAATACTGTTGAAAGAGCGGAAGAATTTTATCAAAATAGGTTGAAAATGAATTCAACGTCTTCAGATATAATACAGGATAAGCAGAAGGAGCTGGAACTAAAGACAGAGACTGTACCAGATAAATTGCCTTTGGATTTATCGGATACCCCAGCTGGATTATCTACAAATTTGAGAGAAGTGCCATCTGATTTTAATGTGATGACTTATCAAGGCAAGGACAAGCATGGAAACCAATTAGAGGATATACAAGGGATAAAAAAGAAATGCGAGACACAAAAAATTAGGATGGAAGTCAAACCCACAAAAAGAAAACAAAAAAAGAAATAGGTTGTACAAAAATAGAAATTTCTAACCCAAGCAACAGTGAAGCCAGTGATTTTAAAATATGAATGATTATGTGAAAACATAGAGGAGGCGACACATTGGTCAATATCATCCTGAGGATAGTGGCAGATCTCTGCATCGCCGTAATTTTGGGACATGGAAAGAGCCTCAAATTGATGGTTTTGAATTATCTACTTTGAAACTTCTTTTTGTGTTGATAAATATATTATAATTATTTTGAATTATAAGGCAAGAGAATCACATTGGGACATGCAGAAGATCGGGTTGTTACCCAATACGATGATGGAAATTAATAATCCTGATGAAACCCACAATTATTATTATATGGAATATAATTATAATGTCACTCGGGTGGTTGTTTTTACTTTTATATATATAAGAAGATGTTTACTACTGATGGGGGCAGATATGATTGGAAACCTTGAATAAACTGTTGCATCAGCAAGCTATGTTACCCTATTATGGATGTTGGTTTTAACAATCCAGTGGAAAGACTTCAAGAAGATATTATATGGACTATAAATTTAAAGTTATTGTCTTTTCTTTTTTATTTAGATATAATGGAATATATATA
>JAXLNS010000049.1:575000-577500 GCA_037215915.1 Pantherophis vulpinus | reverse complement strand
GTGGTTTCGTAGATAGATAGATAGATAGATAGATAGATAGATAGATAGATAGATAGATAGATAGATAGATAGATAGATAGATAGATAGATAGATAGATAGACAGACAGACAGACAGACAGACAGACAGACAGACAGACAGACAGACAGACAGACAGACAGACAGACAGATAGATAGATAGATAGATAGATAGATGATAAACAGAGAGAGACAGGCAGGAAGGCGGGGAGGAAGGTGCTCTGGGTACGTAGATAGATAGATAGATGGATGGATAGATAGATAGATAGATAGATAGATAGATAGATAGATAGATAGATAGATAGATAGATAGATAGATAGATAGATACATAGATACATAGATAGATCATAGATATACAGAGAGACAGGCAGGCAGGCAGGCAGGCAGGCATGCAGGTGCTGTCTGTATGTAGATATATAGATAGATAGATAGATAGATAGATAGATAGATAGATAGATAGATAGATAGATAGATAGATAGATAGATAGATAGATAGATAGATAGATAGATAGATAGATAGATAGATAGATAGATAGATAGATAGATAGATAGATAGGCAGGCAGGCAGGCAGGCAGGCAGGCAGGCAGGCAGATGCTGTGGTTTCGTAGATAGATAGATAGATAGATAGATAGATAGATAGATAGATAGATAGATAGATAGATAGATAGATAGATAGATAGACAGACAGACAGACAGACAGACAGACAGACAGACAGACAGACAGACAGACAGACAGACAGACAGACAGACAGACAGACAGATAGATAGATAGATAGATAGATGATAAACAGAGAGAGACAGGCAGGAAGGCGGGGAGGAAGGTGCTCTGGGTACGTAGATAGATAGATAGATGGATGGATAGATAGATAGATAGATAGATAGATAGATAGATAGATAGATAGATAGATAGAAAGATAGTGTGTGTGTGTGTGAGAGAGAAGATAGATAGAAAGATAGAAAGATAGGTTGGTAGGTAGGTAGGTAGATAGATAGATAGATAGATAGATGATAGATAGATAGATAGATAGATAGATAGATAGATAGATAGATAGATAGTGTGTTTGTCTGTGAGAGGGAAGATACATAGAAAGATAGGTAGGTAGGTAGGTAGGTAGGTAGGAGGGTAGATAGATAGATAGATAGATAGATAGATAGATAGATAGATAGATAGATAGATAGATAGATAGATAGATGATACATAGAGAGATGATAGATGATACATAGTCAGAGAGACAGCCAGGCAGGCAACCAGGTGCTGTTGCTGTTGGTATGTAGATAGATAGATAGATAGATAGATAGATAGATAGATAGATAGATAGATAGATAAAAGATAGATACATAGATACATAGACAGATGATAGACAGTCAGAGAGACAGGCAGGCTGGCAACCAGGTGCTGTTGGTATGTAGATAGATAGATAGATAGATAGATAGATAGATAGATAGATAGATAGATAGATAGATAGATAGATAGATAGATAGATAGATAGATAGATGATAGATCGATCGATCAATCGATCGATCGATCGATCGATAGATAGACAGACAGACAGACAGACAGACAGACAGACAGACAGACAGACAGACAGATAGATAGATAGACAGATAGATGATAGACAGGGAGAGAGACATGCAGGAAGGAAGGTGCTGTCGGTACGTAGATAGATGGATGGATGGATAGATAGATAGATAGATAGATAGATAGATAGATAGATAGATAGATAGATAGATAGATAGATAGATAGATAGATAGATAGATAGATAGATAGAAAGATAGATAGATACATATATACATATATACATACATAGATAGATACATACATAGATACATAGATACATAGATAGATCATAGATATACAGAGAGACAGGCAGGCAGGCAGGCAGGCAGGCATGCAGGTGCTGTCTGTATGTAGATAGATAGATAGATAGATAGATAGATAGATAGATAGATAGATAGATAGATAGATAGATAGATAGATAGATAGATAGATAGATAGATAGATAGATAGACAGACAGACAGACAGACAGACAGACAGACAGACAGACAGACAGACAGACAGATAGATAGACAGATAGATGATAGACAGGGAGAGAGACATGCAGGAAGGAAGGTGCTGTCGGTACGTAGATAGATGGATGGATAGATAGATAGATAGATAGATAGATAGATAGATAGATAGATAGATAGATAGATAGATAGATAGATACATAGATACATAGATAGATCATAGATATACAGAGAGACAGGCAGGCAGGCAGGCAGGCAGGCATGCAGGTGCTGTCTGTATGTAGATATATATATAGATAGATAGATAGATAGATAGATAGATAGATAGATAGATAGATAGATAGATAGATAGATAGATAGATAGATAGATAGATAGATAGATAGATAGGCAGGCAGGCAGGCAGGCAGGCAGGCAGGCAGATGCTGTGGTTTCGTAGATAGATAGATAGATAGATAGATAGATAGATAGATA
>JAXLNS010000049.1:502500-520000 GCA_037215915.1 Pantherophis vulpinus | reverse complement strand
ATAGACAGTCAGAGAGACAGGATGGCAGGCAAACACGTGCTGTTGTTATGTAGATAGATAGATAGATAGATAGAGAGAGAGAGAGAGAGAGAGAGAGAGAGAGATGATAGATAGATAGATAGATAGATAGATAGATAGATAGATAGATAGATAGATAGATAGATAGATAGATAGATAGATAGACAGACAGACAGACAGAGAGACAGGTAGGCAGATGCTGTGGTTTCGTAGATAGATAGATACATAGATAGATAGATAGATAGATAGATAGAGAGAGAGAGATGATAGATAGATAGACAGATAGATGATAGATAGATAGATAGATAGATAGATAGATAGATAGATAGATAGATAGAGAGATGATAGATAGATAGATAGATAGATAGATAGATAGATAGATAGATAGATAGATAGATAGATAGATAGATAGATAGACAGACAGACAGACAGACAGGCAGGAAGGCAGATGCTGTGGTTTCGTAGATAGATAGATAGATAGATAGATAGATAGATAGATAGATAGATAGATAGATAGATAGATAGATAGATAGATAGATAGATAGATAGAGAGAGAGAGATGATAGATAGATAGATAGATAGATAGATAGATAGATAGATAGATAGATAGATAGATAGATAGATAGATAGATAGATAAAGGATAGATACATAGATACATAGATAGATGATAGACAGTCAGAGAGACAGGATGGCAGGCAAACACGTGCTGTTGTTATGTAGATAGATAGATAGATAGATAGATAGATAGATAGATAGATAGATAGATAGATAGAGAGAGAGAGAGAGAGATGATAGATAGATAGATAGATAGATAGATAGATAGACAGACAGGCAGGAAGGCAGATGCTGTGGTTTCGTAGATAGATAGATAGATAGATAGATAGATAGATAGATAGATAGATAGATAGATAGATAGATAGATAGATAGATAGATAGAGAGAGAGAGATGATAGATAGATAGATAGATAGATAGATAGATAGATAGATAGATAGATAGATAGATAGATAGATAGATAGATAGATAGATAGATAGATAGATAGATAGATAGACAGACAGGCAGGAAGGCAGATGCTGTGGTTTCGTAGATAGATAGATAGATAGATAGATAGATAGATAGATAGATAGATAGATAGATAGATAGATAGATAGATAGATAGATAGATAGATAGATAGATAGATAGATAGATAGATAGATAGATAGATAGATAGATAGATAGATAGATAGATAGATAGATAGACAGACAGACAGAGAGACAGGCAGGCAGATGCTGTGGTTTCGTAGATAGATAGATAGATAGATAGATAGATAGATAGATAGATAGATAGATAGATAGATAGATAGATAGATAGATAGATAGATAGATAGATAAAAGATAGATACATAGATACATAGATAGATGATAGACAGTCAGAGAAACAGGCAGGCAGGCAACCAGGTGCTGTTGGTATGTAGACAGATAGATAGATAGATAGATAGATAGATAGATAGATAGATAGAGAGAGAGAGAGAGAGAGAGATGATAGATAGATAGATAGATAGATAGATAGATAGATAGATAGATAGATAGATAGATAGATAGATAGATAGACAGACAGGCAGGAAGGCAGATGCTGTGGTTTCGTAGATAGATAGATAGATAGATAGATAGATAGATAGATAGATAGATAGATAGATAGATAGATAGAGAGAGAGAGAGAGAGAGAGATGATAGATAGATAGATAGATAGATAGATAGATAGATAGATAGATAGATAGATAGATAGATAGATAGACAGACAGGCAGGAAGGCAGATGCTGTGGTTTCGTAGATAGATAGATAGATAGATAGATAGATAGATAGATAGATAGATAGATAGATAGATAGATAGATAGATAGATAGATAGATAGATAGATAGATAGATAGATAGATAGACAGACAGACAGAGAGACAGGCAGGCAGATGCTGTGGTTTCGTAGATAGATAGATAGATAGATAGATAGATAGATAGATAGATAGATAGATAGATAGATAGATAGATAGATAGATAGATAGATAAAAGATAGATACATAGATACATAGATAGATGATAGACAGTCAGAGAAACAGGCAGGCAGGCAACCAGGTGCTGTTGGTATGTAGACAGATAGATAGATAGATAGATAGATAGATAGATAGATAGATAGATAGATAGATAGATAGAGAGAGAGAGAGATGATAGATAGATAGATAGATAGATAGATAGATAGACAGACAGGCAGGAAGGCAGATGCTGTGGTTTCGTAGATAGATAGATAGATAGATAGATAGATAGATAGATAGATAGATAGATAGATAGATAGATAGATAGATAGATAGATAGAGAGAGATGATAGATAGATAGATAGATAGATAGATAGATAGATAGATAGATAGATAGATAGATAGATAGATAGATAGATAGATAGATAGATAGATAGATAGATAGATAGATAGATAGACAGACAGACAGACAGGCAGGAAGGCAGATGCTGTGGTTTCGTAGATAGATAGATAGATAGATAGATAGATAGATAGATAGATAGATAGATAGATAGATAGATAGATAGATAGATAGATAGATAGATAGATAGATAGATAGATAGATAGATAGACAGACAGACAGAGAGACAGGCAGGCAGATGCTGTGGTTTCGTAGATAGATAGATAGATAGATAGATAGATAGATAGATAGATAGATAGATAGATAGATAGATAGATAGATAGATAGATAAAAGATAGATACATAGATACATAGATAGATGATAGACAGTCAGAGAAACAGGCAGGCAGGCAACCAGGTGCTGTTGGTATGTAGACAGATAGATAGATAGATAGATAGATAGATAGATAGATAGATAGATAGATAGATAGATAGAGAGAGAGAGAGAGAGAGATGATAGATAGATAGATAGATAGATAGATAGATAGATAGATAGATAGATAGATAGATAGATAGATAGACAGACAGGCAGGAAGGCAGATGCTGTGGTTTCGTAGATAGATAGATAGATAGATAGATAGATAGATAGATAGATAGATAGATAGATAGAGAGAGAGAGAGAGAGAGAGAGAGAGAGATGATAGATAGATAGATAGATAGATAGATAGATAGATAGATAGATAGAGAGAGAGAGAGAGAGATGATAGATAGATAGATAGATAGATAGATAGATAGACAGACAGGCAGGAAGGCAGATGCTGTGGTTTCGTAGATAGATAGATAGATAGATAGATAGATAGATAGATAGATAGATAGATAGATAGATAGATAGATAGATAGATAGATAGATAGATAGATAGATAGATAGATAGATAGATAGATAGATAGATAGATAGATAGATAGATAGATAGACAGACAGGCAGGAAGGCAGATGCTGTGGTTTCGTAGATAGATAGATAGATAGATAGATAGATAGATAGATAGATAGATAGATAGATAGATAGATAGATAGATAGATAGATAGATAGATAGATAGATAGATAGATAGATAGACAGACAGACAGAGAGACAGGCAGGCAGATGCTGTGGTTTCGTAGATAGATAGATAGATAGATAGATAGATAGATAGATAGATAGATAGATAGATAGATAGATAGATAGATAGATAGATAGATAGATAAAAGATAGATACATAGATACATAGATAGATGATAGACAGTCAGAGAAACAGGCAGGCAGGCAACCAGGTGCTGTTGGTATGTAGACAGATAGATAGATAGATAGATAGATAGATAGATAGATAGATAGATAGATAGAGAGAGAGAGAGAGAGAGAGATGATAGATAGATAGATAGATAGATAGATAGATAGATAGATAGATAGATAGATAGATAGATAGATAGATAGATAGACAGACAGGCAGGAAGGCAGATGCTGTGGTTTCGTAGATAGATAGATAGATAGATAGATAGATAGATAGATAGATAGATAGATAGATAGATAGAGAGAGAGAGAGAGAGATGATAGATAGATAGATAGATAGATAGATAGATAGATAGATAGATAGATAGATAGATAGATAGACAGACAGGCAGGAAGGCAGATGCTGTGGTTTCGTAGATAGATAGATAGATAGATAGATAGATAGATAGATAGATAGATAGATAGATAGATAGATAGATAGATAGATTGATAGATAGATAGATAGATAGATAGATAGATAGATAGATAGAAAGACAGGCAGGAAGGCAGATGCTGTGGTTTCGTAGATAGATAGATAGATAGATAGATAGATAGATAGATAGATAGATAGATAGATAGATAGATAGATAGATAGATAGATAGATAGATAGATAGATAGATAGATAGATAGATAGATAGATAGATAGATAGACAGACAGACAGAGAGACAGGCAGGCAGATGCTGTGGTTTCGTAGATAGATAGATAGATAGATAGATAGATAGATAGATAGATAGATAGATAGATAGATAGATAGATAGATAGATAGATAGATAAAAGATAGATACATAGATACATAGATAGATGATAGACAGTCAGAGAAACAGGCAGGCAGGCAACCAGGTGCTGTTGGTATGTAGACAGATAGATAGATAGATAGATAGATAGATAGATAGATAGATAGAGAGAGAGAGAGAGAGAGAGAGATGATAGATAGATAGATAGATAGATAGATAGATAGATAGATAGATAGATAGATAGATAGATAGATAGATAGATAGATAGATAGATAGATAGACAGACAGGCAGGAAGGCAGATGCTGTGGTTTCGTAGATAGATAGATAGATAGATAGATGATAGATAGATAGATAGATAGATAGATAGATAGATAGATAGAGAGAGAGAGAGATGATAGATAGATAGATAGATAGATAGATAGATAGATAGATAGATAGAGAGAGAGAGAGATGATAGATAGATAGATAGATAGATAGATAGATAGATAGACAGACAGGCAGGAAGGCAGATGCTGTGGTTTCGTAGATAGATAGATAGATAGATAGATAGATAGATAGATAGATAGATAGATAGATAGATAGATAGATAGATAGATAGATAGATAGATAGATAGAGAGAGAGAGATGATAGATAGATAGATAGATAGATAGATAGATAGATAGATAGATAGATAGATAGATAGATAGATAGATAGATAGATAGATAGATAGATAGATAGATAGATAGATAGATAGATAGACAGACAGGCAGGAAGGCAGATGCTGTGGTTTCGTAGATAGATAGATAGATAGATAGATAGATAGATAGATAGATAGATAGATAGATAGATAGATAGATAGATAGATAGATAGATAGATAGATAGATAGATAGACAGACAGACAGAGAGACAGGCAGGCAGATGCTGTGGTTTCGTAGATAGATAGATACATAGATAGATAGATAGATAGATAGATAGAGAGAGAGAGATGATAGATAGATAGACAGATAGATGATAGATAGATAGATAGATAGATAGATAGATAGATAGATAGAGAGATGATAGATAGATAGATAGATAGATAGATAGATAGATAGATAGATAGATAGATAGATAGATAGATAGATAGATAGATAGATAGATAGATAGACAGACAGACAGACAGACAGGCAGGAAGGCAGATGCTGTGGTTTCGTAGATAGATAGATAGATAGATAGATAGATAGATAGATAGATAGATAGATAGATAGATAGATAGATAGATAGATAGATAGATAGATAGATAGATAGATAGATAGAGAGAGATGATAGATAGATAGATAGATAGATAGATAGATAGATAGATAGATAGATAGATAGATAGATAGATAGATAGATAGATAGATAAAGGATAGATACATAGATACATAGATAGATGATAGACAGTCAGAGAGACAGGATGGCAGGCAAACACGTGCTGTTGTTATGTAGATAGATAGATAGATAGATAGATAGATAGATAGATAGATAGATAGATAGATAGAGAGAGAGAGAGAGAGATGATAGATAGATAGATAGATAGATAGATAGATAGATAGACAGACAGGCAGGAAGGCAGATGCTGTGGTTTCGTAGATAGATAGATAGATAGATAGATAGATAGATAGATAGATAGATAGATAGATAGATAGATAGATAGATAGATAGATAGATAGATAGATAGATAGATAGAGAGAGAGAGATGATAGATAGATAGATAGATAGATAGATAGATAGACAGACAGACAGAGAGACAGGCAGGCAGATGCTGTGGTTTCGTAGATAGATAGATAGATAGATAGATAGATAGATAGATAGATAGATAGATAGATAGATAGATAGATAGATAGATAGATAGATAGATAGATAGATAAAAGATAGATACATAGATACATAGATAGATGATAGACAGTCAGAGAAACAGGCAGGCAGGCAACCAGGTGCTGTTGGTATGTAGACAGATAGATAGATAGATAGATAGATAGATAGATAGATAGATAGATAGAGAGAGAGAGAGAGAGAGATGATAGATAGATAGATAGATAGATAGATAGATAGATAGATAGATAGATAGATAGATAGATAGATAGATAGATAGATAGATAGATAGATAGACAGACAGGCAGGAAGGCAGATGCTGTGGTTTCGTAGATAGATAGATAGATAGATAGATAGATAGATAGATAGATAGATAGATAGATAGATAGATAGATAGAGAGAGAGAGAGAGAGATGATAGATAGATAGATAGATAGATAGATAGATAGATAGATAGATAGATAGATAGATAGATAGATAGATAGATAGATAGATAGACAGACAGGCAGGAAGGCAGATGCTGTGGTTTCGTAGATAGATAGATAGATAGATAGATAGATAGATAGATAGATAGATAGATAGATAGATAGATAGATAGATAGATAGATAGATAGATAGATAGATAGACAGACAGACAGACAGAGAGACAGGCAGGCAGATGCTGTGGTTTCGTAGATAGATAGATAGATAGATAGATAGATAGATAGATAGATAGATAGATAGATAGATAGATAGATAGATAGATAGATAGATAAAAGATAGATACATAGATACATAGATAGATGATAGACAGTCAGAGAAACAGGCAGGCAGGCAACCAGGTGCTGTTGGTATGTAGACAGATAGATAGATAGATAGATAGATAGATAGATAGATAGATAGATAGAGAGAGAGAGAGAGAGAGAGATGATGGATAGATAGATAGATAGATAGATAGATAGACAGACAGGCAGGAAGGCAGATGCTGTGGTTTCGTAGATAGATAGATAGATAGATAGATAGATAGATAGATAGATAGATAGATAGATAGATAGATAGATAGATAGATAGATAGATAGATAGAGATGATAGATAGATAGATAGATAGATAGATAGATAGATAGATAGATAGATAGATAGATAGATAGATAGATAGATAGATAGATAGATAGATAGACAGACAGACAGGCAGGAAGGCAGATGCTGTGGTTTCGTAGATAGATAGATAGATAGATAGATAGATAGATAGATAGATAGATAGATAGATAGATAGATAGATAGATAGATAGATAGATAGATAGATAGATAGATAGATAGATAGACAGACAGACAGAGAGACAGGCAGGCAGATGCTGTGGTTTCGTAGATAGATAGATAGATAGATAGATAGATAGATAGATAGATAGATAGATAGATAGATAGATAGATAGATAGATAGATAAAAGATAGATACATAGATACATAGATAGATGATAGACAGTCAGAGAAACAGGCAGGCAGGCAACCAGGTGCTGTTGGTATGTAGACAGATAGATAGATAGATAGATAGATAGATAGATAGATAGAGAGAGAGAGAGAGAGAGAGAGAGATGATAGATAGATAGATAGATAGATAGATAGATAGATAGATAGATAGATAGATAGATAGATAGATAGACAGACAGGCAGGAAGGCAGATGCTGTGGTTTCGTAGATAGATAGATAGATAGATAGATAGATAGATAGATAGATAGATAGATAGATAGATAGATAGATAGATAGATAGAGAGAGAGAGAGATGATAGATAGATAGATAGATAGATAGATAGATAGATAGATAGATAGAGAGAGAGAGAGATGATAGATAGATAGATAGATAGATAGATAGATAGATAGATAGATAGACAGACAGGCAGGAAGGCAGATGCTGTGGTTTCGTAGATAGATAGATAGATAGATAGATAGATAGATAGATAGATAGATAGATAGATAGATAGATAGATAGATAGATAGATAGATAGATAGAGAGAGAGAGATGATAGATAGATAGATAGATAGATAGATAGATAGATAGATAGATAGATAGATAGATAGATAGATAGATAGATAGATAGATAGACAGACAGGCAGGAAGGCAGATGCTGTGGTTTCGTAGATAGATAGATAGATAGATAGATAGATAGATAGATAGATAGATAGATAGATAGATAGATAGATAGATAGATAGATAGATAGATAGATAGATAGATAGATAGATAGATAGATAGATAGACAGACAGACAGAGAGACAGGCAGGCAGATGCTGTGGTTTCGTAGATAGATAGATAGATAGATAGATAGATAGATAGATAGATAGATAGATAGATAGATAGATAGATAGATAGATAAAAGATAGATACATAGATACATAGATAGATGATAGACAGTCAGAGAAACAGGCAGGCAGGCAACCAGGTGCTGTTGGTATGTAGACAGATAGATAGATAGATAGATAGATAGATAGATAGATAGATAGATAGATAGAGAGAGAGAGAGAGAGATGATAGATAGATAGATAGATAGATAGATAGATAGATAGATAGATAGATAGATAGATAGATAGATAGACAGACAGGCAGGAAGGCAGATGCTGTGGTTTCGTAGATAGATAGATAGATAATTAGATAGATAGATAGATAGATAGATAGATAGATAGATAGATAGAGAGAGAGAGAGAGAGATGATAGATAGATAGATAGATAGATAGATAGATAGATAGATAGATAGATAGATAGATAGATAGATAGACAGACAGGCAGGAAGGCAGATGCTGTGGTTTCGTAGATAGATAGATAGATAGATAGATAGATAGATAGATAGATAGATAGATAGATAGATAGATAGATAGATAGATAGATAGATAGATAGATAGACAGACAGGCAGGAAGGCAGATGCTGTGGTTTCGTAGATAGATAGATAGATAGATAGATAGATAGATAGATAGATAGATAGATAGATAGATAGATAGATAGATAGATAGATAGATAGATAGATAGATAGATAGATAGATAGATAGATAGATAGATAGATAGATAGACAGACAGACAGAGAGACAGGCAGGCAGATGCTGTGGTTTCGTAGATAGATAGATAGATAGATAGATAGATAGATAGATAGATAGATAGATAGATAGATAGATAGATAGATAGATAAAAGATAGATACATAGATACATAGATAGATGATAGACAGTCAGAGAAACAGGCAGGCAGGCAACCAGGTGCTGTTGGTATGTAGACAGATAGATAGATAGATAGATAGATAGATAGATAGATAGATAGATAGAGAGAGAGAGAGAGAGAGAGAGAGATGATAGATAGATAGATAGATAGATAGATAGATAGATAGATAGATAGATAGATAGATAGATAGACAGACAGGCAGGAAGGCAGATGCTGTGGTTTCGTAGATAGATAGATAGATAGATAGATAGATAGATAGATAGATAGATAGATAGATAGATAGAGAGAGAGAGAGAGAGATGATAGATAGATAGATAGATAGATAGATAGATAGATAGAGAGAGAGAGAGATGATAGATAGATAGATAGATAGATAGATAGATAGATAGACAGACAGGCAGGAAGGCAGATGCTGTGGTTTCGTAGATAGATAGATAGATAGATAGATAGATAGATAGATAGATAGATAGATAGATAGATAGATAGATAGATAGATAGATAGATAGATAGATAGAGAGAGAGAGAGAGAGAGATGATAGATAGATAGATAGATAGATAGATAGATAGATAGATAGATAGATAGATAGATAGATAGATAGATAGATAGATAGATAGATAGATAGATAGATAGATAGATAGATAGATAGATAGATAGATAGACAGACAGGCAGGAAGGCAGATGCTGTGGTTTCGTAGATAGATAGATAGATAGATAGATAGATAGATAGATAGATAGATAGATAGATAGATAGATAGATAGATAGATAGATAGATAGATAGACAGACAGACAGAGAGACAGGCAGGCAGATGCTGTGGTTTCGTAGATAGATAGATAGATAGATAGATAGATAGATAGATAGATAGATAGATAGATAGATAGATAGATAGATAGATAGATAAAAGATAGATACATAGATACATAGATAGATGATAGACAGTCAGAGAAACAGGCAGGCAGGCAACCAGGTGCTGTTGGTATGTAGACAGATAGATAGATAGATAGATAGATAGATAGATAGATAGATAGATAGATAGATAGAGAGAGAGAGAGAGAGAGAGATGATAGATAGATAGATAGATAGATAGATAGATAGATAGATAGATAGATAGATAGATAGATAGATAGATAGACAGACAGGCAGGAAGGCAGATGCTGTGGTTTCGTAGATAGATAGATAGATAGATAGATAGATAGATAGATAGATAGATAGATAGATAGATAGATAGAGAGAGAGAGAGAGAGAGAGATGATAGATAGATAGATAGATAGATAGATAGATAGATAGATAGATAGATAGATAGATAGATAGATAGACAGACAGGCAGGAAGGCAGATGCTGTGGTTTCGTAGATAGATAGATAGATAGATAGATAGATAGATAGATAGATAGATAGATAGATAGATAGATAGATAGATAGATAGATAGATAGATAGATAGATAGATAGATAGATAGATAGATAGATAGATAGATAGATAGACAGACAGACAGAGAGACAGGCAGGCAGATGCTGTGGTTTCGTAGATAGATAGATAGATAGATAGATAGATAGATAGATAGATAGATAGATAGATAGATAGATAGATAGATAGATAGATAAAAGATAGATACATAGATACATAGATAGATGATAGACAGTCAGAGAAACAGGCAGGCAGGCAACCAGGTGCTGTTGGTATGTAGACAGATAGATAGATAGATAGATAGATAGATAGATAGATAGATAGAGAGAGAGAGAGAGAGAGAGATGATAGATAGATAGATAGATAGATAGATAGATAGATAGATAGATAGATAGATAAAGGATAGATACATAGATACATAGATAGATGATAGACAGTCAGAGAGACAGGATGGCAGGCAAACACGTGCTGTTGTTATGTAGATAGATAGATAGATAGATAGATAGAGAGAGAGAGAGAGAGAGAGAGAGAGATGATAGATAGATAGATAGATAGATAGATAGATAGATAGATAGATAGATAGATAGATAGATAGATAGATAGATAGACAGACAGACAGACAGAGAGACAGGTAGGCAGATGCTGTGGTTTCGTAGATAGATAGATACATAGATAGATAGATAGATAGATAGAGAGAGAGAGAGAGATGATAGATAGATAGACAGATAGATGATAGATAGATAGATAGATAGATAGATAGATAGATAGATAGAGAGATGATAGATAGATAGATAGATAGATAGATAGATAGATAGATAGATAGATAGATAGATAGATAGACAGACAGACAGACAGACAGGCAGGAAGGCAGATGCTGTGGTTTCGTAGATAGATAGATAGATAGATAGATAGATAGATAGATAGATAGATAGATAGATAGATAGATAGATAGATAGATAGATAGATAGATAGATAGATAGATAG
Source organism: Pantherophis vulpinus (assembly GCA_037215915.1). NCBI lineage: Eukaryota > Metazoa > Chordata > Lepidosauria > Squamata > Colubridae > Pantherophis > Pantherophis vulpinus. Next base: position 508,179 of record JAXLNS010000049.1, on the reverse strand, counting down.
AGAGAGATGATAGATAGATAGATAGATAGATAGATAGATAGATAGATAGATAGATAGATAGATAGATAGATAGATAGATAGATAAAGGATAGATACATAGATACATAGATAGATGATAGACAGTCAGAGAGACAGGATGGCAGGGAAACACGTGCTGTTGTTATGTAGATAGATAGATAGATAGATAGATAGATAGATAGATAGATAGATAGATAGATAGATAGAGAGAGAGATGATAGATAGATAGATAGATAGATAGATAGATAGACAGACAGGCAGGAAGGCAGATGCTGTGGTTTCGTAGATAGATAGATAGATAGATAGATAGATAGATAGATAGATAGATAGATAGATAGATAGATAGATAGATAGAGAGAGAGAGAGAGATGATAGATAGATAGATAGATAGATAGATAGATAGATAGATAGATAGATAGATAGATAGATAGATAGATAGATAGATAGATAGACAGACAGGCAGGAAGGCAGATGCTGTGGTTTCGTAGATAGATAGATAGATAGATAGATAGATAGATAGATAGATAGATAGATAGATAGATAGATAGATAGATAGATAGATAGATAGATAGATAGATAGACAGACAGACAGAGAGACAGGCAGGCAGATGCTGTGGTTTCGTAGATAGATAGATAGATAGATAGATAGATAGATAGATAGATAGATAGATAGATAGATAGATAGATAGATAGATAGATAGATAGATAGATAGATAGATAGATAGATAGATAGATAGATAGATAGATAGAGAGAGATGATAGATAGATAGATAGATAGATAGATAGATAGATAGATAGATAGATAGATAGATAGATAGATAGATAGATAGATAGATAAAGGATAGATACATAGATACATAGATAGATGATAGACAGTCAGAGAGACAGGATGGCAGGCAAACACGTGCTGTTGTTATGTAGATAGATAGATAGATAGATAGATAGAGAGAGAGAGAGAGAGAGAGAGAGAGATGATAGATAGATAGATAGATAGATAGATAGATAGATAGATAGATAGATAGATAGATAGATAGATAGACAGACAGACAGACAGAGAGACAGGTAGGCAGATGCTGTGGTTTCGTAGATAGATAGATACATAGATAGATAGATAGATAGATAGAGAGAGAGAGAGAGATGATAGATAGATAGACAGATAGATGATAGATAGATAGATAGATAGATAGATAGATAGATAGATAGAGAGAGAGATGATAGATAGATAGATAGATAGATAGATAGATAGATAGATAGATAGATAGATAGATAGATAGATAGATAGATAGATAGATAGACAGACAGACAGACAGACAGGCAGGAAGGCAGATGCTGTGGTTTCGTAGATAGATAGATAGATAGATAGATAGATAGATAGATAGATAGATAGATAGATAGATAGATAGATAGATAGATAGATAGATAGAGAGAGAGAGAGAGAGAGATGATAGATAGATACATAGATAGATAGATAGATAGATAGATAGATAGATAGATAGATAGATAGATAGATAGATAAAGGATAGATACATAGATACATAGATAGATGATAGACAGTCAGAGAGACAGGATGGCAGGCAAACACGTGCTGTTGTTATGTAGATAGATAGATAGATAGATAGATAGATAGATAGATAGATAGATAGATAGAGAGAGAGAGAGATGATAGATAGATAGATAGATAGATAGATAGATAGACAGACAGGCAGGAAGGCAGATGCTGTGGTTTCGTAGATAGATAGATAGATAGATAGATAGATAGATAGATAGATAGATAGATAGATAGATAGATAGATAGATAGATAGATAGATAGATAGAGAGAGAGAGATGATAGATAGATAGATAGATAGATAGATAGATAGATAGATAGATAGATAGATAGATAGATAGATAGATAGATAGATAGATAGATAGATAGACAGACAGACAGGCAGGAAGGCAGATGCTGTGGTTTCGTAGATAGATAGATAGATAGATAGATAGATAGATAGATAGATAGATAGATAGATAGATAGATAGATAGATAGATAGATAGATAGATAGATAGATAGATAGATAGATAGATAGATAGACAGACAGACAGAGAGACAGGCAGGCAGATGCTGTGGTTTCGTAGATAGATAGATAGATAGATAGATAGATAGATAGATAGATAGATAGATAGATAGATAGATAGATAGATAGATAGATAGATAGATAGATAAAAGATAGATACATAGATACATAGATAGATGATAGACAGTCAGAGAAACAGGCAGGCAGGCAACCAGGTGCTGTTGGTATGTAGACAGATAGATAGATAGATAGATAGATAGATAGAGAGAGAGAGAGAGAGAGAGAGAGAGAGATGATAGATAGATAGATAGATAGATAGATAGATAGATAGATAGATAAAGGATAGATACATAGATACATAGATAGATGATAGACAGTCAGAGAGACAGGATGGCAGGCAAACACGTGCTGTTGTTATGTAGATAGATAGATAGATAGATAGAGAGAGAGAGAGAGAGAGAGAGAGAGAGAGATGATAGATAGATAGATAGATAGATAGATAGATAGATAGATAGATAGATAGATAGATAGATAGATAGATAGATAGCTAGATAGACAGACAGACAGACAGAGAGACAGGTAGGCAGATGCTGTGGTTTCGTAGATAGATAGATACATAGATAGATAGATAGATAGAGAGAGAGAGAGAGAGAGAGATGATAGATAGATAGACAGATAGATGATAGATAGATAGATAGATAGATAGATAGATAGATAGATAGATAGATAGAGAGATGATAGATAGATAGATAGATAGATAGATAGATAGATAGATAGATAGATAGATAGATAGATAGATAGACAGACAGACAGACAGACAGGCAGGAAGGCAGATGCTGTGGTTTCGTAGATAGATAGATAGATAGATAGATAGATAGATAGATAGATAGATAGATAGATAGATAGATAGATAGATAGATAGATAGATAGATAGAGAGAGAGAGAGAGATGATAGATAGATAGATAGATAGATAGATAGATAGATAGATAGATAGATAGATAGATAGATAGATAGATAGATAAAGGATAGATACATAGATACATAGATAGATGATAGACAGTCAGAGAGACAGGATGGCAGGCAAACACGTGCTGTTGTTATGTAGATAGATAGATAGATAGATAGATAGATAGATAGAGAGAGAGAGAGAGAGAGAGAGAGAGAGAGATGATAGATAGATAGATAGATAGATAGATAGATAGATAGACAGACAGGCAGGAAGGCAGATGCTGTGGTTTCGTAGATAGATAGATAGATAGATAGATAGATAGATAGATAGATAGATAGATAGATAGATAGATAGATAGATAGATAGATAGATAGATAGATAGATAGATAGATAGAGAGAGATGATAGATAGATAGATAGATAGATAGATAGATAGATAGATAGATAGATAGATAGATAGATAGATAGATAGATAGATAGATAGATAGATAGATAGATAGATAGATAGACAGACAGACAGACAGACAGGCAGGAAGGCAGATGCTGTGGTTTCGTAGATAGATAGATAGATAGATAGATAGATAGATAGATAGATAGATAGATAGATAGATAGATAGATAGATAGATAGATAGATAGATAGATAGATAGATAGAGAGAGAGAGAGAGAGAGATGATAGATAGATAGATAGATAGATAGATAGATAGATAGATAGATAGATAGATAGATAGATAGATAGATAGATAGATAGATATATAAAGGATAGATACATAGATACATAGATAGATGATAGACAGTCAGAGAGACAGGATGGCAGGCAAACACGTGCTGTTGTTATGTAGATAGATAGATAGATAGATAGATAGATAGATAGATAGATAGATAGATAGATAGATAGAGAGAGAGAGAGAGAGAGATGATAGATAGATAGATAGATAGATAGATAGATAGATAGATAAATAGATAGATAGACAGACAGGCAGGAAGGCAGATGCTGTGGTTTCGTAGATAGATAGATAGATAGATAGATAGATAGATAGATAGAGAGAGAGAGAGAGAGAGAGAGAGGGAGATGATAGATAGATAGATAGATAGATAGATAGATAGATAGATAGATAGATAGATAGATAGATAGATAGATAGATAGATAGATAGACAGACAGACAGACAGACAGACAGGCAGGAAGGCAGATGCTGTGGTTTCGTAGATAGATAGATAGATAGATAGATAGATAGATAGATAGATAGATAGATAGATAGATAGATAGATAGATAGATAGATAGATAGACAGACAGATAGATGATAGATAGATAGATAGATAGATAGATAGATAGATAGAGAGAGAGAGAGATGATAGATAGATAGATAGATAGATAGATAGATAGATAGATAGATAGATAGATAGATAGATAGATAGATAGATAGATAGATAGATAGACAGACAGACAGGCAGGAAGGCAGATGCTGTGGTTTCGTAGATAGATAGATAGATAGATAGATAGATAGATAGATAGATAGATAGATAGATAGATAGATAGATAGATAGATAGATAGATAGATAGACAGACAGACAGACAGAGAGACAGGCAGGCATATGCTGTGGTTTCGTAGATAGATAGATAGATAGATAGATAGATAGATAGATAGATAGATAGATAGATAGATAGATAGATAGATAGATAGATAGATAGATAGATAAAAGATAGATACATAGATACATAGATAGATGATAGACAGTCAGAGAAACAGGCAGGCAGGCAACCAGGTGCTGTTGGTATGTAGACAGATAGATAGATAGATAGATAGATAGATAGATAGATAGATAGATAGATAGATAGATAGATAGATAGATAGATAGATAGATAGATAGATAGATAGATAGATAGATAGATAGATAGATAGATAGATAGACAGACAGGCAGGAAGGCAGATGCTGTGGTTTCGTAGATAGATAGATAGATAGATAGATAGATAGATAGATAGAGAGAGAGAGAGAGAGAGATGATAGATAGATAGATAGATAGATAGATAGATAGATAGATAGATAGATAGATAGATAGATAGATAGATAGACAGACAGACAGACAGACAGGCAGGAAGGCAGATGCTGTGGTTTCGTAGATAGATAGATAGATAGATAGATAGATAGATAGATAGATAGATAGATAGATAGATAGATAGATAGATAAAGGATAGATACATAGATACATAGATACATGATAGACAGTCAGAGAGACAGGATGGCAGGCAAACACGTGCTGTTGTTATGTAGATAGATAGATAGATAGATAGATAGATAGATAGATAGATAGATAGATAGATAGATAGATAGATAGATAGAGAGAGAGAGAGAGAGAGAGAGATGATAGATAGATAGATAGATAGATAGATAGATAGATAGATAGATAGATAGATAGATAGATAGATAGATAAAGGATAGATACATAGATACATAGATAGATGATAGACAGTCAGAGAGACAGGATGGCAGGCAAACACGTGCTGTTGTTATGTAGATAGATAGATAGATAGATAGAGAGAGAGAGAGAGAGAGAGAGAGAGAGAGAGAGAGATGATAGATAGATAGATAGATAGATAGATAGATAGATAGATAGATAGATAGATAGATAGATAGATAGATAGACAGACAGACAGACAG
>JAXLNS010000049.1:445000-450000 GCA_037215915.1 Pantherophis vulpinus | reverse complement strand
GATAGATAGATAGAGAGAGAGATGATAGATAGATAGACAGATAGATGATAGATAGATAGATAGATAGATAGATAGATAGATAGATAGATAGATAGATAGATAGAGATGATAGATAGATGATAGATAGATAGATAGATAGATAGATAGATAGATAGATAGATAGATAGATAGATAGATAGATAGATAGATAGATAGATAGATAGATAGATAGATAGATAGATAGACAGACAGACAGGCAGGAAGGCAGATGCTGTGGTTTCGTAGATAGATAGATAGATAGATAGATAGATAGATAGATAGATAGATAGATAGAAAGAGAGAGAGAGAGAGAGAGAGAGAGAGAGAGAGAGATGATAGATAGATAGATAGATAGATAGATAGATAGATAGATAGATAGATAGATAGATAGATAGATAAAGGATAGATACATAGATACATAGATAGATGATAGACAGTCAGAGAGACAGGATGGCAGGCAAACACGTGCTGTTGTTATGTAGATAGATAGATAGATAGATAGATAGATAGATAGATAGATAGAGAGAGAGAGAGAGAGAGAGAGAGAGAGAGAGATGATAGATAGATAGATAGATAGATAGATAGATAGATAGATAGATAGATAGATAGATAGATAGATAGACAGACAGACAGACAGAGAGACAGGTAGGCAGATGCTGTGGTTTCGTAGATAGATAGATACATAGATAGATAGATAGATAGATAGATAGAGAGAGAGAGAGAGAGAGAGATGATAGATAGATAGACAGATAGATGATAGATAGATAGATAGATAGATAGATAGATAGATAGATAGATAGATAGATAGATAGATAGATAGATAGATACATAGATAGACAGACAGACAGAGAGACAGGTAGGCAGATGCTGTGGTTTCGTAGATAGATAGATACATAGATAGATAGATAGATAGATAGATAGATAGATAGATAGATAGATAGAGAGAGAGATGATAGATAGATAGACAGATAGATGATAGATAGATAGATAGATAGATAGATAGATAGATAGATAGATAGATAGAGAGAGAGAGAGAGAGAGAGAGAGAGATGATAGATAGATAGATAGATAGATAGATAGATAGATAGATAGATAGATAGATAGATAGATAGATAGATAGATAGATAGACAGACAGACAGACAGGCAGGAAGGCAGATGCTGTGGTTTCGTAGATAGATAGATCGATAGATCGATAGATAGATAGATAGATAGATAGATAGATAGAGAGAGAGAGAGAGAGAGAGAGAGAGATGATAGATAGATAGATAGATAGATAGATAGATAGATAGATAGATAGATAGATAGATAGATAGATAGATAGATAGATAGATAGATAAAGGATAGATACATAGATACATAGATAGATGATAGACAGTCAGAGAGACAGGATGGCAGGCAAACACGTGCTGTTGTTATGTAGATAGATAGATAGATAGATAGATAGATAGATAGATAGATAGATAGATATATATATATATATAGAGAGAGAGATGATAGATAGATAGATAGATAGATAGATAGATAGATAGATAGATAGATAGATAGATAGATAGATAGATAGATAGATAGACAGACAGACAGACAGAGAGACAGGTAGGCAGATGCTGTGGTTTCGTAGATAGATAGATACATAGATAGATAGATAGATAGATAGATAGATAGATAGATAGAGAGATAGAGAGATAGATAGAGAGAGAGATGATAGAGAGATAGATAGATAGATAGATAGATAGATAGATAGATAGATAGATAGATAGATAAAGGATAGATACATAGATACATAGATAGATGATAGACAGACAGAGAGACAGGCAGGCAGATGCTGTGGTTTCGTTGATAGATAGATAGATAGATAGATAGATAGATAGATAGATAGATAGATAGATAGATAGATAGATAGATAGATAGATAGATAGATAGTGTGTGTCTCTGTGAGAGGGAAGATAGATAGAAAGATAGGTAGGTAGGTAGGTAGGTAGTTAGGTGGGTAGGTAGGTAGATAGATAGATAGATAGATAGATAGATAGATAGATAGATAGATAGATAGATAGATAGATAGATAGATAGATAGATGATAGATAGATAGATAGATAGATAGATAGATAGATAGATAGATAGATAGATAGATAAGAGACTGACAGAGAGACAGGCAGGCAGGTAGGCAGGCAGGTGCTTTCAGTATGTAGATAGATGATAGATAGATAGATAGATAGATAGATAGATAGATAGATAGATAGATAGATAGATAGATAGATAGATAGATAGATAGATAGATAGATAGATAGACAGACAGACAGACAGGCAGGCAGATGCTGTGGTTTCGTAGATAGATAGATAGATAGATAGATAGATAGATAGATAGATAGATAGATAGATAGATAGATAGATAGATAGATAGATAGATACATATATAGATGATAGACAGTCAGAGAGACAGGCAGGCAGGCAACCAGGTGCTGTTGGTATGTAGACAGATAGATAGATAGATAGATAGATAGATAGATAGATAGATAGATAGATAGATAGATAGATAGATAGATAGATAGATAGATAGATAGATAAGAGACTGACAGAGAGACAGGCAGGCAGGTAGGCAGGCAGGTGCTTTCAGTATGTAGATAGATGATAGATAGATAGATAGATAGATAGATAGATAGATAGATAGATAGATAGATAGATAGATAGATAGATAGATAGATAGATAGATAGATAGATAGATAGACAGACAGACAGACAGACAGACAGACAGGCAGGCAGATGCTGTGGTTTCGTAGATAGATAGATAGATAGATAGATAGATAGATAGATAGATAGATAGATAGATAGATAGATAGATAGATAGATAGATAGATAGATAGATAGATAGATAGACAGACAGACAGAGAGACAGGTAGGCAGATGCTGTGGTTTCGTAGATAGATAGATACATAGATAGATAGATAGATAGATAGATAGATAGAGAGAGAGATGATAGATAGATAGACAGATAGATGATAGATAGATAGATAGATAGATAGATAGATAGATAGATAGATAGATAGATAGATAGATAGAGATGATAGATAGATGATAGATAGATAGATAGATAGATAGATAGATAGATAGATAGATAGATAGATAGATAGATAGATAGATAGATAGATAGATAGACAGACAGACAGGCAGGAAGGCAGATGCTGTGGTTTCGTAGATAGATAGATAGATAGATAGATAGATAGATAGATAGATAGATAGAAAGAGAGAGAGAGAGAGAGAGAGAGAGAGAGAGAGAGAGATGATAGATAGATAGATAGATAGATAGATAGATAGATAGATAGATAGATAGATAGATAAAGGATAGATACATAGATACATAGATAGATGATAGACAGTCAGAGAGACAGGATGGCAGGCAAACACGTGCTGTTGTTATGTAGATAGATAGATAGATAGATAGATAGATAGATAGATAGATAGATAGAGAGAGAGAGAGAGAGAGAGAGAGAGAGAGAGATGATAGATAGATAGATAGATAGATAGATAGATAGATAGATAGATAGATAGATAGATAGATAGACAGACAGACAGACAGAGAGACAGGTAGGCAGATGCTGTGGTTTCGTAGATAGATAGATACATAGATAGATAGATAGATAGATAGATAGAGAGAGAGAGAGAGAGAGAGATGATAGATAGATAGACAGATAGATGATAGATAGATAGATAGATAGATAGATAGATAGATAGATAGATAGATAGATAGATAGATAGATACATAGATAGACAGACAGACAGAGAGACAGGTAGGCAGATGCTGTGGTTTCGTAGATAGATAGATACATAGATAGATAGATAGATAGATAGATAGATAGATAGATAGATAGATAGAGAGAGAGATGATAGATAGATAGACAGATAGATGATAGATAGATAGATAGATAGATAGATAGATAGATAGATAGATAGATAGATAGAGAGAGAGAGAGAGAGAGAGAGATGATAGATAGATAGATAGATAGATAGATAGATAGATAGATAGATAGATAGATAGATAGATAGATAGATAGATAGATAGATAGATAGATAGATAGATAGACAGACAGACAGACAGGCAGGAAGGCAGATGCTGTGGTTTCGTAGATAGATAGATCGATAGATCGATCGATAGATAGATAGATAGATAGATAGATAGAGAGAGAGAGAGAGAGAGAGAGAGAGATGATAGATAGATAGATAGATAGATAGATAGATAGATAGATAGATAGATAGATAGATAGATAGATAAAGGATAGATACATAGATACATAGATAGATGATAGACAGTCAGAGAGACAGGATGGCAGGCAAACACGTGCTGTTGTTATGTAGATAGATAGATAGATAGATAGATAGATAGATAGATAGATAGATAGATAGATAGATATATATATATATATATAGAGAGAGAGAGATGATAGATAGATAGATAGATAGATAGATAGATAGATAGATAGATAGATAGATAGATAGATAGATAGATAGATAGACAGACAGACAGACAGAGAGACAGGTAGGCAGATGCTGTGGTTTCGTAGATAGATAGATACATAGATAGATAGATAGATAGATAGATAGATAGATAGAGAGATAGAGAGATAGATAGAGAGAGAGATGATAGAGAGATAGATAGATAGATAGATAGATAGATAGATAGATAGATAGATAGATAGATAGATAAAGGATAGATACATAGATACATAGATAGATGATAGACAGACAGAGAGACAGGCAGGCAGATGCTGTGGTTTCGTTGATAGATAGATAGATAGATAGATAGATAGATAGATAGATAGATAGATAGATAGATAGATAGATAGATAGATAGATAGATAGATAGATAGATAGTGTGTGTCTCTGTGAGAGGGAAGATAGATAGAAAGATAGGTAGGTAGGTAGGTAGGTAGTTAGGTGGGTAGGTAGGTAGATAGATAGATAGATAGATAGATAGATAGATAGATAGATA
>JAXLNS010000049.1:360000-362500 GCA_037215915.1 Pantherophis vulpinus | reverse complement strand
GATAGATGATAGACATTCAGAGAGACAGGATGGCAGGCAAACACATGCTGTTGTTATGTAGATAGATAGATAGATAGATAGATAGATAGATAGATAGATAGAGAGAGAGAGAGAGAGAGATGATAGATAGATCGATAGATAGATAGAGAGAGAGATGATAGATAGATAGACAGATAGATGATAGATAGATAGATAGATAGATAGATAGATAGATAGATAGATAGATAGATAGATAGATAGACAGACAGACAGAGAGACAGGTAGGCAGATGCTGTGGTTTCGTAGATAGATAGATACATAGATAGATAGATAGATAGATAGATAGATAGATAGATAGATAGATAGATAGATAGATAGAGAGAGAGATGATAGATAGATAGACAGATAGATGATAGATAGATAGATAGATAGATAGATAGATAGATAGATAGATAGATAGATAGATAGAGAGAGAGAGATGATAGATAGATAGATAGATAGATAGATAGATAGATAGATAGATAGATAGATAGATAGATAGATAGATAGATAGATAGATAGATAGATAGATAGATAGATAGACAGACAGGCAGGAAGGCAGATGCTGTGGTTTCGTAGATAGATAGATAGATAGATAGATAGATAGATAGATAGATAGATAGATAGATAGATAGATAGAGAGAGAGAGAGAGAGATGATAGATAGATAGATAGATAGATAGATAGATAGAGAGAGAGAGAGAGAGAGAGATGATAGATAGATAGATAGATAGATAGATAGATAGATAGATAGATAGATAGATAAAGGATAGATACATAGATACATAGATAGATGATAGACATTCAGAGAGACAGGATGGCAGGCAAACACATGCTGTTGTTATGTAGATAGATAGATAGATAGATAGATAGATAGATAGATAGATAGAGAGAGAGAGAGAGAGAGAGATGATAGATAGATAGATAGATAGATAGATAGATAGATAGATAGATAGATAGATAGATAGATAGATAGACAGACAGACAGACAGACAGAGAGACAGGTAGGCAGATGCTGTGGTTTCGTAGATAGATAGATACATAGATAGATAGATAGATAGATAGATAGATAGATAGATAGATAGATAGAGAGAGAGATGATAGATAGATAGACAGATAGATGATAGATAGATAGATAGATAGATAGATAGATAGATAGATAGAGAGAGAGAGATGATAGATAGATAGATAGATAGATAGATAGATAGATAGATAGATAGATAGATAGATAGATAGATAGATAGATAGATAGATAGATAGATAGATAGATAGATAGATAGACAGACAGACAGACAGACAGGCAGGAAGGCAGATGCTGTGGTTTCGTAGATAGATAGATAGATAGATAGATAGATAGATAGATAGATAGATAGATAGATAGATAGATAGATAGATAGATAGAGAGAGAGAGAGAGATAGATGATAGATAGATAGATAGATAGATAGATAGATAGATAGATAGATAGATAGATAGATAGATAGATAGATAGATAGATAGATAGACAGACAGGCAGGAAGGCAGATGCTGTGGTTTCGTAGATAGATAGATAGATAGATAGATAGATAGATAGATAGATAGATAGAGAGAGAGAGAGATGATAGATAGATAGATAGATAGATAGATAGATAGATAGATAGATAGATAAAGGATAGATACATAGATACATAGATAGATGATAGACAGTCAGAGAGACAGGATGGCAGGCAAACACGTGCTGTTGTTATGTAGATAGATAGATAGATAGATAGATAGATAGATAGATAGATAGATAGATAGAGAGAGAGAGAGAGAGAGATGATAGATAGATAGATAGATAGATAGATAGATAGATAGATAGATAGATAGATAGATAGACAGACAGACAGACAGAGAGACAGGTAGGCAGATGCTGTGGTTTCGTAGATAGATAGATACATAGATAGATAGATAGATAGATAGATAGATAGATAGATAGATAGATAGATAGATAGATAGAGAGAGAGAGAGATGATAGATAGATAGACAGATAGATGATAGATAGATAGATAGATAGATAGATAGATAGATAGATAGAGAGAGAGAGAGAGAGAGATGATAGATAGATAGATAGATAGATAGATAGAGAGAGAGAGAGAGAGAGAGAGAGAGAGAGAGAGAGATGATAGATAGATAGATAGATAGATAGATAGATAGATAGATAGATAGATAGACAGACAGACAGGCAGGAAGGCAGATGCTGTGGTTTCGTAGATAGATAGATAGATAGATAGATAGATAGATAGATAGATAGATAGAGAGAGAGAGATGATAGATAGATAGATAGATAGATAGATAGATAGATAGATAGATAGATAGATAAAGGATAGATACATAGATACATAGATAGATGATAGACAGTCAGAGAGACAGGATGGCAGGCAAACACGTGCTGTTGTTATGTAGATAGATAGATAGATAGATAGATAGATAGATAGATAGATAGATAGATAGATAGATAGATAGA
>JAXLNS010000049.1:347500-352500 GCA_037215915.1 Pantherophis vulpinus | reverse complement strand
GATGCTGTGGTTTCGTAGATAGATAGATACATAGATAGATAGATAGATAGATAGATCGATAGATAGAGAGAGAGAGAGATGATAGATAGATAGACAGATAGATGATAGATAGATAGATAGATAGATAGATAGATAGATAGATAGATAGATAGATAGACAGACAGACAGAGAGACAGGTAGGCAGATGCTGAGGTTTCATAGATAGATAGATAGATAGATAGATAGATAGATAGATAGATAGATAGATAGATAGATAGATAGATAGATAGATAGATAGATAGATAGATAGATAGAGAGAGAGAGAGAGATGATAGATAGATAGACAGATAGATGATAGATAGATAGATAGATAGATAGATAGATAGATAGATAGATAGATAGATAGATAGAGATGATAGATAGATAGATAGATAGATAGATAGATAGATAGATAGATAGATAGATAGATAGATAGATAGATAGATAGATAGATAGATAGATAGACATACAGACAGACAGGCAGGAAGGCAGATGCTGTGGTTTCGTAGATAGATAGATAGATAGATAGATAGATAGATAGAGAGAGAGAGAGAGAGAGAGAGAGAGAGAGAGAGAGATGATAGATAGATAGATAGATAGATAGATAGATAGATAGATAGAGAGAGAGAGAGAGAGAGAGAGATGATAGATAGATAGATAGATAGATAGATAGATAGATAGATAGATAGATAGATAGATAGATAGATAGATAGATAGATAGATAGATAGATAGATAGATAGATAGATAGACAGACAGACAGAGAGACAGGTAGGCAGATGCTGTGGTTTCGTAGATAGATAGATACATAGATAGATAGATAGATAGATAGATAGATAGAGAGAGAGATGATAGATAGATAGACAGATAGATGATAGATAGATAGATAGATAGATAGATAGATAGAGAGAGAGAGAGAGATGATAGATAGATAGATAGATAGATAGATAGATAGATAGATAGATAGATAGATAGATAGATAGATAGATAGATAGATAGATAGATAGATAGATAGATAGCTAGATAGATAGATAGACAGACAGACAGACAGGCAGGAAGGCAGATGCTGTGGTTTCGTAGATAGATAGATAGATAGATAGATAGATAGATAGATAGATAGATAGATAGATAGATAGAGAGAGAGAGATATGATAGATAGATAGATAGATAGATAGATAGATAGATAGATAGATAGATAGATAGATAGATAGACAGACAGACAGACAGACAGACAGGCAGGAAGGCAGATGCTGTGGTTTCGTAGATAGATAGATAGATAGATAGATAGATAGATAGATAGATAGATAGATAGATAGATAGATAGATAGATAGAGAGATGATAGATAGATAGATAGATAGATAGATAGATAGATAGATAAAGGATAGATACATAGATACATAGATAGATGATAGACAGTCAGAGAGACAGGATGGCAGGCAAACACGTGCTGTTGTTATGTAGATAGATAGATAGATAGATAGATAGACAGACAGACAGACAGACAGGCAGGAAGGCAGATGCTGTGGTTTCGTAGATAGATAGATAGATAGATAGATAGATAGATAGATAGATAGATAGATAGATAGATAGATAGATAGATAGATAGAGAGAGAGATGATAGATAGATAGATAGATAGATAGATAGATAGATAGATAGATAGATAGATAGATAAAGGATAGATACATAGATACATAGATAGATGATAGACAGTCAGAGAGACAGGATGGCAGGCAAACACGTGCTGTTGTTATGTAGATAGATAGATAGATAGATAGATAGATAGATAGATAGATAGATAGATAGATAGAGAGAGAGAGAGAGAGAGAGATGATAGATAGATAGATAGATAGATAGATAGATAGATAGATAGATAGATAGATAGATAGACAGACAGACAGAGAGACAGGTAGGCAGATGCTGTGGTTTCGTAGATAGATAGATACATAGATAGATAGATAGATAGATCGATAGATAGATAGAGAGAGAGATGATAGATAGATAGACAGATAGATGATAGATAGATAGATAGATAGATAGATAGATAGATAGAGAGAGAGAGAGAGAGAGAGAGAGAGAGAGAGAGATGATAGATAGATAGATAGATAGATAGATAGATAGATAGATAGATAGATAGATAGATAGATAGATAGATAGATAGATAGATAGATAGATAGATAGATAGATAGATAGATAGACAGACAGACAGACAGACAGGCAGGAAGGCAGATTCTGTGGTTTCGTAGATAGATAGATAGATAGATAGATAGATAGATAGATAGATAGATAGATAGATAGATAGATAGATAGATAGATAGAGAGAGAGAGAGAGATGATAGATAGATAGATAGATAGATAGATAGATAGATAGACAGACAGGCAGGAAGGCAGATGCTGTGGTTTCGTAGATAGATAGATAGATAGATAGATAGATAGATAGATAGATAGATAGATAGATAGATAGATAGAGAGAGAGATGATAGATAGATAGATAGATAGATAGATAGATAGATAGATAGATAAAGGATAGATACATAGATACATAGATAGATGATAGACAGTCAGAGAGACAGGATGGCAGGCAAACACGTGCTGTTGTTATGTAGATAGATAGATAGATAGATAGATAGATAGAGAGAGAGAGAGAGAGAGAGAGAGAGAGAGAGATGATAGATAGATAGATAGATAGATAGATAGATAGATAGATAGATAGATAGATAGATAGACAGACAGACAGAGAGACAGGTAGGCAGATGCTGTGGTTTCGTAGATAGATAGATACATAGATTGATAGATAGATAGATAGAGAGAGAGAGAGAGAGAGATGATAGATAGATAGACAGATAGATGATAGATAGATAGATAGATAGATAGATAGATAGATAGATAGATAGATAGATAGATAGATAGATAGATAGATAGATAGATAGATAGATAGATACATAGATAGATAGATAGATAGATAGATAGATAGACAGACAGACAGGCAGGAAGGCAGATGCTGTGGTTTCGTAGATAGATAGATAGATAGATAGATAGATAGATAGAGAGAGAGAGAGAGAGAGAGAGAGAGAGAGAGAGAGAGAGAGAGATGATAGATAGATAGATAGATAGATAGATAGAGAGAGAGAGAGAGAGAGAGAGAGATGATAGATAGATAGATAGATAGATAGATAGATAGATAGATAGATAGATAGATAGATAGATAGATAGATAGACAGACAGACAGAGAGACAGGTAGGCAGATGCTGTGGTTTCGTAGATAGATAGATACATAGATAGATAGATAGATAGATAGATAGATAGAGAGAGAGATGATAGATAGATAGACAGATAGATGATAGATAGATAGATAGATAGATAGATAGATAGATAGAGAGAGAGAGAGAGATGATAGATAGATAGATAGATAGATAGATAGATAGATAGATAGATAGATAGATAGATAGATAGATAGATAGATAGATAGATAGATAGATAGATAGATAGATAGACAGACAGACAGACAGGCAGGAAGGCAGATGCTGTGGTTTCGTAGATAGATAGATAGATAGATAGATAGATAGATAGATAGATAGATAGATAGATAGATAGATAGAGAGAGAGAGATATGATAGATAGATAGATAGATAGATAGATAGATAGATAGATAGATAGATAGATAGATAGACAGACAGACAGACAGACAGGCAGGAAGGCAGATGCTGTGGTTTCGTAGATAGATAGATAGATAGATAGATAGATAGATAGATAGATAGATAGATAGATAGATAGATAGATAGATAGAGAGATGATAGATAGATAGATAGATAGATAGATAGATAGATAGATAGATAAAGGATAGATACATAGATACATAGATAGATGATAGACAGTCAGAGAGACAGGATGGCAGGCAAACACGTGCTGTTGTTATGTAGATAGATAGATAGATAGATAGATAGACAGACAGACAGACAGACAGGCAGGAAGGCAGATGCTGTGGTTTCGTAGATAGATAGATAGATAGATAGATAGATAGATAGATAGATAGATAGATAGATAGATAGATAGATAGATAGATAGATAGAGAGATGATAGATAGATAGATAGATAGATAGATAGATAGATAGATAGATAGATAAAGGATAGATACATAGATACATAGATAGATGATAGACAGTCAGAGAGACAGGATGGCAGGCAAACACGTGCTGTTGTTATGTAGATAGATAGATAGATAGATAGATAGATAGATAGATAGATAGATAGATAGAGAGAGAGAGAGAGAGAGAGAGAGAGATGATAGATAGATAGATAGATAGATAGATAGATAGATAGATAGATAGATAGATAGATAGATAGATAGATAGATAGACAGACAGACAGAGAGACAGGTAGGCAGATGCTGTGGTTTCGTAGATAGATAGATACATAGATAGATAGATAGATAGATCGATAGATAGATAGAGAGAGAGATGATAGATAGATAGACAGATAGATGATAGATAGATAGATAGATAGATAGATAGATAGATAGAGAGAGAGAGAGAGAGAGAGAGAGAGATGATAGATAGATAGATAGATAGATAGATAGATAGATAGATAGATAGATAGATAGATAGATAGATAGATAGATAGATAGATAGATAGATAGATAGATAGACAGACAGACAGACAGACAGGCAGGAAGGCAGATTCTGTGGTTTCGTAGATAGATAGATAGATAGATAGATAGATAGATAGATAGATAGATAGATAGATAGATAGATAGATAGATAGATAGATAGATAGATAGATAGATAGAGAGAGATGATAGATAGATAGATAGATAGATAGATAGATAGACAGACAGGCAGGAAGGCAGATGCTGTGGTTTCGTAGATAGATAGATAGATAGATAGATAGATAGATAGATAGATAGATAGATAGATAGATAGATAGATAGATAGAGAGATGATAGATAGATAGATAGATAGATAGATAGATAGATAGATAGATAGATA
>JAXLNS010000049.1:332500-345000 GCA_037215915.1 Pantherophis vulpinus | reverse complement strand
TAGATAGATAGACAGACAGACAGACAGACAGGCAGGAAGGCAGATGCTGTGGTTTCGTAGATAGATAGATAGATAGATAGATAGATAGATAGATAGATAGATAGAGAGAGAGATGATAGATAGATAGATAGATAGATAGATAGATAGATAGATAGATAGATAGATAGATAGATAGATAGATAGATAGATAGACAGACAGACAGAGAGACAGGTAGGCAGATGCTGTGGTTTCGTAGATAGATAGATACATAGATAGATAGATAGATAGATAGATAGATAGAGAGAGAGATGATAGATAGATAGACAGATAGATGATAGATAGATAGATAGATAGATAGATAGATAGATAGATAGAGAGAGAGAGAGAGATGATAGATAGATAGATAGATAGATAGATAGATAGATAGATAGATAGATAGATAGATAGATAGATAGATAGATAGATAGATAGACAGACAGACAGACAGGCAGGAAGGCAGATGCTGTGGTTTCGTAGATAGATAGATAGATAGATAGATAGATAGATAGATAGATAGATAGATAGATAGATAGATAGATAGATAGATAGATAGATAGAGAGATGATAGATAGATAGATAGATAGATAGATAGATAGATAGATAGATAAAGGATAGATACATAGATACATAGATAGATGATAGACAGTCAGAGAGACAGGATGGCAGGCAAACATGTGCTGTTGTTATGTAGATAGATAGATAGATAGATAGATAGACAGACAGACAGACAGACAGGCAGGAAGGCAGATGCTGTGGTTTCGTAGATAGATAGATAGATAGATAGATAGATAGATAGATAGATAGATAGATAGATAGATAGATAGATAGATAGAGAGAGAGATGATAGATAGATAGATAGATAGATAGATAGATAGATAGATAGATAGATAGATAGATAAAGGATAGATACATAGATACATAGATAGATGATAGACAGTCAGAGAGACAGGATGGCAGGCAAACACGTGCTGTTGTTATGTAGATAGATAGATAGATAGATAGATAGATAGATAGATAGATAGATAGATAGATAGAGAGAGAGAGAGAGAGATGATAGATAGATAGATAGATAGATAGATAGATAGATAGATAGATAGATAGATAGATAGATAGACAGACAGACAGAGAGACAGGTAGGCAGATGCTGTGGTTTCGTAGATAGATAGATACATAGATAGATAGATAGATAGATCGATAGATAGATAGAGAGAGAGATGATAGATAGATAGACAGATAGATGATAGATAGATAGATAGATAGATAGATAGATAGATAGATAGATAGAGAGAGAGAGAGAGAGAGAGAGAGAGAGATGATAGATAGATAGATAGATAGATAGATAGATAGATAGATAGATAGATAGATAGATAGATAGATAGATAGATAGATAGATAGATAGATAGATAGATAGACAGACAGACAGACAGACAGGCAGGAAGGCAGATTCTGTGGTTTCGTAGATAGATAGATAGATAGATAGATAGATAGATAGATAGATAGATAGATAGATAGATAGATAGATAGATAGAGAGAGAGAGAGAGAGAGATGATAGATAGATAGATAGATAGATAGATAGATAGACAGACAGGCAGGAAGGCAGATGCTGTGGTTTCGTAGATAGATAGATAGATAGATAGATAGATAGATAGATAGATAGATAGAGAGAGAGATGATAGATAGATAGATAGATAGATAGATAGATAGATAGATAAAGGATAGATACATAGATACATAGATAGATGATAGACAGTCAGAGAGACAGGATGGCAGGCAAACACGTGCTGTTGTTATGTAGATAGATAGATAGATAGATAGATAGATAGAGAGAGAGAGAGAGAGAGAGAGAGAGAGAGAGATGATAGATAGATAGATAGATAGATAGATAGATAGATAGATAGATAGATAGATAGATAGATAGACAGACAGACAGAGAGACAGGTAGGCAGATGCTGTGGTTTCGTAGATAGATAGATACATAGATTGATAGATAGATAGATAGAGAGAGAGAGAGAGAGAGATGATAGATAGATAGACAGATAGATGATAGATAGATAGATAGATAGATAGATAGATAGATAGATAGATAGATAGATAGATAGATAGATAGATAGATAGATAGATAGATAGATAGATAGACAGACAGACAGGCAGGAAGGCAGATGCTGTGGTTTCGTAGATAGATAGATAGATAGATAGATAGATAGATAGATAGAGAGAGAGAGAGAGAGAGAGAGAGAGAGAGAGAGAGAGAGAGAGAGATGATAGATAGATAGATAGATAGATAGATAGAGAGAGAGAGAGAGAGAGAGAGAGATGATAGATAGATAGATAGATAGATAGATAGATAGATAGATAGATAGATAGATAGACAGACAGACAGAGAGACAGGTAGGCAGATGCTGTGGTTTCGTAGATAGATAGATACATAGATAGATAGATAGATAGATAGATAGATAGAGAGAGAGATGATAGATAGATAGACAGATAGATGATAGATAGATAGATAGATAGATAGATAGATAGATAGAGAGAGAGAGAGAGATGATAGATAGATAGATAGATAGATAGATAGATAGATAGATAGATAGATAGATAGATAGATAGATAGATAGATAGATAGATAGATAGATAGATAGATAGACAGACAGACAGACAGGCAGGAAGGCAGATGCTGTGGTTTCGTAGATAGATAGATAGATAGATAGATAGATAGATAGATAGATAGATAGATAGATAGATAGATAGAGAGAGAGAGATATGATAGATAGATAGATAGATAGATAGATAGATAGATAGATAGATAGATAGATAGATAGATAGATAGATAGACAGACAGACAGACAGACAGGCAGGAAGGCAGATGCTGTGGTTTCGTAGATAGATAGATAGATAGATAGATAGATAGATAGATAGATAGATAGATAGATAGATAGATAGATAGAGAGATGATAGATAGATAGATAGATAGATAGATAGATAGATAGATAGATAGATAAAGGATAGATACATAGATACATAGATAGATGATAGACAGTCAGAGAGACAGGATGGCAGGCAAACACGTGCTGTTGTTATGTAGATAGATAGATAGATAGATAGATAGACAGACAGACAGACAGACAGGCAGGAAGGCAGATGCTGTGGTTTCGTAGATAGATAGATAGATAGATAGATAGATAGATAGATAGATAGATAGATAGATAGATAGATAGAGAGATGATAGATAGATAGATAGATAGATAGATAGATAGATAGATAGATAGATAGATAGATAAAGGATAGATACATAGATACATAGATAGATGATAGACAGTCAGAGAGACAGGATGGCAGGCAAACACGTGCTGTTGTTATGTAGATAGATAGATAGATAGATAGATAGATAGATAGATAGATAGATAGATAGAGAGAGAGAGAGAGAGAGAGAGAGAGAGAGATGATAGATAGATAGATAGATAGATAGATAGATAGATAGATAGATAGATAGATAGATAGATAGATAGATAGATAGATAGACAGACAGACAGAGAGACAGGTAGGCAGATGCTGTGGTTTCGTAGATAGATAGATACATAGATAGATAGATAGATAGATCGATAGATAGATAGAGAGAGAGATGATAGATAGATAGACAGATAGATGATAGATAGATAGATAGATAGATAGATAGATAGAGAGAGAGAGAGAGAGAGAGAGAGAGAGAGATGATAGATAGATAGATAGATAGATAGATAGATAGATAGATAGATAGATAGATAGATAGATAGATAGATAGATAGATAGATAGATAGATAGATAGATAGACAGACAGACAGACAGACAGGCAGGAAGGCAGATTCTGTGGTTTCGTAGATAGATAGATAGATAGATAGATAGATAGATAGATAGATAGATAGATAGATAGATAGATAGATAGATAGATAGATAGATAGATAGATAGATAGATAGAGAGAGATGATAGATAGATAGATAGATAGATAGATAGATAGATAGATAGACAGACAGGCAGGAAGGCAGATGCTGTGGTTTCGTAGATAGATAGATAGATAGATAGATAGATAGATAGATAGATAGATAGATAGATAGATAGAGAGATGATAGATAGATAGATAGATAGATAGATAGATAGATAGATAGATAGATAAAGGATAGATACATAGATACATAGATAGATGATAGACAGTCAGAGAGACAGGATGGCAGGCAAACACGTGCTGTTGTTATGTAGATAGATAGATAGATAGATAGATAGATAGATAGATAGAGAGAGAGAGAGAGAGAGAGAGAGAGAGAGAGATGATAGATAGATAGATAGATAGATAGATAGATAGATAGATAGATAGACAGACAGACAGAGAGACAGGTAGGCAGATGCTGTGGTTTCGTAGATAGATAGATACATAGATTGATAGATAGATAGATAGAGAGAGAGAGAGAGAGAGATGATAGATAGATAGACAGATAGATGATAGATAGATAGATAGATAGATAGATAGATAGATAGATAGATAGATAGATAGATAGATAGATAGATAGATAGATAGATAGATACATAGATAGATAGATAGATAGATAGATAGACAGACAGACAGGCAGGAAGGCAGATGCTGTGGTTTCGTAGATAGATAGATAGATAGATAGATAGATAGATAGATAGATAGATAGATAGATAGAGAGAGAGAGAGAGAGAGAGAGAGAGATGATAGATAGATAGATAGATAGATAGATAGATAGATAGATAGATAGATAGATAGATAGATAGACAGACAGACAGACAGACAGGCAGGAAGGCAGATGCTGTGGTTTCGTAGATAGATAGATAGATAGATAGATAGATAGATAGATAGATAGATAGAGAGAGAGATGATAGATAGATAGATAGATAGATAGATAGATAGATAGATAGATAGATAAA
This sequence comes from Pantherophis vulpinus, assembly GCA_037215915.1. NCBI lineage: Eukaryota > Metazoa > Chordata > Lepidosauria > Squamata > Colubridae > Pantherophis > Pantherophis vulpinus. The sequence continues at coordinate 340,065 of JAXLNS010000049.1, read as the reverse complement.
GGATAGATACATAGATACATAGATAGATGATAGACAGTCAGAGAGACAGGATGGCAGGCAAACACGTGCTGTTGTTATGTAGATAGATAGATAGATAGATAGATAGATAGATAGAGAGAGAGAGAGAGAGAGAGAGAGAGATGATAGATAGATAGATAGATAGATAGATAGATAGATAGATAGATAGATAGATAGATAGATAGATAGATAGATAGATAGATAGATAGATAGATAGACAGACAGACAGAGAGACAGGTAGGCAGATGCTGTGGTTTCGTAGATAGATAGATACATAGATAGATAGATAGATAGAGATGATAGATAGATAGATAGATAGATAGATAGATAGATAGATAGATAGATAGATAGATAGATAGATAGATAGATAAAGGATAGATACATAGATACATAGATAGATGATAGACAGTCAGAGAGACAGGATGGCAGGCAAACACGTGCTGTTGTTATGTAGATAGATAGATAGATAGATAGATAGACAGACAGACAGACAGACAGGCAGGAAGGCAGATGCTGTGGTTTCGTAGATAGATAGATAGATAGATAGATAGATAGATAGATAGATAGATAGATAGATAGATAGATAGATAGATAGATAGAGAGATGATAGATAGATAGATAGATAGATAGATAGATAGATAGATAGATAGATAGATAGATAGATAGATAGATAGATAAAGGATAGATACATAGATACATAGATAGATGATAGACAGTCAGAGAGACAGGATGGCAGGCAAACACGTGCTGTTGTTATGTAGATAGATAGATAGATAGATAGATAGATAGATAGATAGATAGATAGATAGATAGATAGAGAGAGAGAGAGAGAGAGAGAGAGAGATGATAGATAGATAGATAGATAGATAGATAGATAGATAGATAGATAGATAGATAGATAGATAGATAGATAGATAGACAGACAGACAGAGAGACAGGTAGGCAGATGCTGTGGTTTCGTAGATAGATAGATACATAGATAGATAGATCGATAGATCGATAGATAGATAGAGAGAGAGATGATAGATAGATAGACAGATAGATGATAGATAGATAGATAGATAGATAGATAGATAGATAGAGAGAGAGAGAGAGAGAGAGAGAGAGATGATAGATAGATAGATAGATAGATAGATAGATAGATAGATAGATAGATAGAGAGAGAGATGATTGATAGATAGATAGATAGATAGATAGATAGATAGATAGATAGATAGATAAAGGATAGATACATAGATACATAGATAGATGATAGACAGTCAGAGAGACAGGATGGCAGGCAAACACGTGCTGTTGTTATGTAGATAGATAGATAGATAGATAGATAGATAGAGAGAGAGAGAGAGAGAGAGAGAGAGAGAGAGAGATGATAGATAGATAGATAGATAGATAGATAGATAGATAGATAGATAGATAGACAGACAGACAGAGAGACAGGTAGGCAGATGCTGTGGTTTCGTAGATAGATAGATACATAGATTGATAGATAGATAGATAGAGAGAGAGAGAGAGAGAGATGATAGATAGATAGACAGATAGATGATAGATAGATAGATAGATAGATAGATAGATAGATAGATAGATAGATAGATAGATAGATAGATACATAGATAGATAGATAGATAGATAGATAGACAGACAGACAGGCAGGAAGGCAGATGCTGTGGTTTCGTAGATAGATAGATAGATAGATAGATAGATAGATAGATAGATAGATAGATAGATAGATAGATAGAGAGAGAGAGAGAGAGAGAGATGATAGATAGATAGATAGATAGATAGATAGATAGATAGATAGATAGATAGATAGATAGATAGATAGACAGACAGACAGACAGACAGGCAGGAAGGCAGATGCTGTGGTTTCGTAGATAGATAGATAGATAGATAGATAGATAGATAGATAGATAGATAGAGAGAGAGATGATAGATAGATAGATAGATAGATAGATAGATAGATAGATAGATAGATAGATAGATAGATAGATAGATAAAGGATAGATACATAGATACATAGATAGATGATAGACAGTCAGAGAGACAGGATGGCAGGCAAACACGTGCTGTTGTTATGTAGATAGATAGATAGATAGATAGATAGATAGAGAGAGAGAGAGAGAGAGAGAGAGAGAGAGAGAGATGATAGATAGATAGATAGATAGATAGATAGATAGATAGATAGATAGATAGATAGATAGATAGATAGATAGATAGATAGATAGATAGACAGACAGACAGAGAGACAGGTAGGCAGATGCTGTGGTTTCGTAGATAGATAGATACATAGATAGATAGATAGATAGAGATGATAGATAGATAGATAGATAGATAGATAGATAGATAGATAGATAGATAGATAGATAGATAGATAGATAGATAGATAGATAGATAGACAGACAGGCAGGAAGGCAGATGCTGTGGTTTCGTAGATAGATAGATCGATAGATAGATAGAGAGAGAGATGATAGATAGATAGACAGATAGATGATAGATAGATAGATAGATAGATAGATAGATAGATAGATAGATAGATAGATAGATAGATAGACAGACAGACAGAGAGACAGGTAGGCAGATGCTGAGGTTTCGTAGATAGATAGATACATAGATAGATAGATAGATAGATAGATAGATAGATAGATAGACAGACAGACAGACAGACAGGCAGGAAGGCAGATTCTGTGGTTTCGTAGATAGATAGATAGATAGATAGATAGATAGATAGATAGATAGATAGATAGATAGATAGATAGATAGATAGATAGATAGATAGATAGATAGATAGATAGAGAGAGAGAGAGAGATGATAGATAGATAGATAGATAGATAGATAGATAGACAGACAGGCAGGAAGGCAGATGCTGTGGTTTCGTAGATAGATAGATAGATAGATAGATAGATAGATAGATAGATAGATAGAGAGAGAGATGATAGATAGATAGATAGATAGATAGATAGATAGATAGATAGATAGATAGATAAAGGATAGATACATAGATACATAGATAGATGATAGACAGTCAGAGAGACAGGATGGCAGGCAAACACGTGCTGTTGTTATGTAGATAGATAGATAGATAGATAGATAGATAGAGAGAGAGAGAGAGAGAGAGAGAGAGAGAGAGAGAGATGATAGATAGATAGATAGATAGATAGATAGATAGATAGATAGACAGACAGACAGAGAGACAGGTAGGCAGATGCTGTGGTTTCGTAGATAGATAGATAGATAGATAGATAGATAGATAGATAGATAGATAGATAGATAGATAGATAGATAGATAGATAGATAGATAGATAGATAGACAGACAGACAGACAGACAGACAGGCAGGAAGGCAGATGCTGTGGTTTCGTAGATAGATAGATACATAGATAGATAGATAGATAGATCGATAGATAGAGAGAGAGAGAGATGATAGATAGATAGACAGATAGATGATAGATAGATAGATAGATAGATAGATAGATAGATAGATAGATAGATAGATAGACAGACAGACAGAGAGACAGGTAGGCAGATGCTGTGGTTTCGTAGATAGATAGATACATAGATTGATAGATAGATAGATAGATAGATAGAGAGAGAGAGAGATGATAGATAGATAGACAGATAGATGATAGATAGATAGATAGATAGATAGATAGATAGATAGATAGATAGATACATAGATAGATAGATAGATAGATAGATAGACAGACAGACAGGCAGGAAGGCAGATGCTGTGGTTTCGTAGATAGATAGATAGATAGATAGATAGATAGATAGATAGATAGATAGATAGATAGATAGATAGATAGATAGATAGAGAGAGAGAGAGAGAGAGAGAGATGATAGATAGATAGATAGATAGATAGATAGATAGATAGATAGATAGATAGATAGATAGATAGATAGATAGATAGATAGATAGATAGATAGATAGATAGATAGATAGACAGACAGACAGACAGACAGACAGACAGGCAGGAAGGCAGATGCTGTGGTTTCGTAGATAGATAGATAGATAGATAGATAGATAGATAGATAGATAGATAGAGAGAGAGATGATAGATAGATAGATAGATAGATAGATAGATAGATAGATAGATAGATAGATAGATAAAGGATAGATACATAGATACATAGATAGATGATAGACAGTCAGAGAGACAGGATGGCAGGCAAACACGTGCTGTTGTTATGTAGATAGATAGATAGATAGATAGATAGATAGATAGAGAGAGAGAGAGAGAGAGAGAGAGATGATAGATAGATAGATAGATAGATAGATAGATAGATAGATAGACAGACAGACAGAGAGACAGGTAGGCAGATGCTGTGGTTTCGTAGATAGATAGATACATAGATTGATAGATAGATAGATAGATAGATAGAGAGAGAGAGATGATAGATAGATAGACAGATAGATGATAGATAGATAGATAGATAGATAGATAGATAGATAGATAGATAGATAGATAGATAGATAGATAGATACATAGATAGATAGATAGATAGATAGATAGACAGACAGACAGGCAGGAAGGCAGATGCTGTGGTTTCGTAGATAGATAGATAGATAGATAGATAGATAGATCGATCGATAGATAGATAGATAGATAGAGAGAGAGAGAGAGAGAGAGAGAGAGAGAGAGATGATAGATAGATAGATAGATAGATAGATAGATAGATAGATAGATAGATAGATAGACAGACAGACAGACAGACAGGCAGGAAGGCAGATGCTGTGGTTTCGTAGATAGATAGATAGATAGATAGATAGATAGATAGATAGATAGATAGATAGAGAGAGAGATGATAGATAGATAGATAGATAGATAGATAGATAGATAGATAGATAAAGGATAGATACATAGATACATAGATAGATGATAGACAGTCAGAGAGACAGGATGGCAGGCAAACACGTGCTGTTGTTATGTAGATAGATAGATAGATAGATAGATAGATAGATAGAGAGAGAGAGAGAGAGAGAGAGAGATGATAGATAGATAGATAGATAGATAGATAGATAGATAGATAGATAGATAGATAGATAGACAGACAGACAGACAGAGAGACAGGTAGGCAGATGCTGTGGTTTCGTAGATAGATAGATACATAGATAGATAGATAGATAGAGATGATAGATAGATAGATAGATAGATAGATAGATAGATAGATAGATAGATAGATAGATAGATAGATAGATAGATAGATAGATAGATAGATAGATAGACAGACAGACAGGCAGGAAGGCAGATGCTGTGGTTTCGTAGATAGATAGATCGATAGATAGATAGAGAGAGAGATGATAGATAGATAGACAGATAGATGATAGATAGATAGATAGATAGATAGATAGATAGATAGATAGATAGATAGATAGATAGATAGACAGACAGACAGAGAGACAGGTAGGCAGATGCTGAGGTTTCGTAGATAGATAGATACATAGATAGATAGATAGATAGATAGATAGATAGATAGATAGATAGATAGATAGATAGATAGATAGATAGATAGATAGATAGATAGATAGATAGATAGATAGAGATGATAGATAGATAGATAGATAGATAGATAGATAGATAGATAGATAGATAGATAGATAGATAGATAGATAGATAGATAGATAGATAGATAGACAGACAGACAGACAGAGAGACAGGTAGGCAGATGCTGTGGTTTCGTAGATAGATAGATAGATAGATAGATAGATAGATAGATAGATAGAGAGAGAGAGAGAGAGAGAGAGAGAGATGATAGATAGATAGATAGATAGATAGATAGATAGATAGATAGAGAGAGAGAGAGAGAGAGAGAGATGATAGATAGATAGATAGATAGATAGATAGATAGATAGATAGATAGATAGATAGATAGACAGACAGACAGAGAGACAGGTAGGCAGATGCTGTGGTTTCGTAGATAGATAGATACATAGATAGATAGATAGATAGATAGAGAGAGAGAGAGAGAGAGAGAGAGATGATAGATAGATAGATAGATAGATAGATAGATAGATAGATAGATAGATAGATAGATAGATAGACAGACAGACAGACAGAGAGACAGGTAGGCAGATGCTGTGGTTTCGTAGATAGATAGATACATAGATAGATAGATAGATAGAGATGATAGATAGATAGATAGATAGATAGATAGATAGATAGATAGATAGATAGATAGATAGATAGATAGATAGATAGACAGACAGACAGACAGGCAGGAAGGCAGATGCTGTGGTTTCGTAGATAGATAGATCGATAGATAGATAGAGAGAGAGATGATAGATAGATAGACAGATAGATGATAGATAGATAGATAGATAGATAGATAGATAGATAGATAGATAGACAGACAGACAGACAGAGAGACAGGTAGGCAGATGCTGAGGTTTCGTAGATAGATAGATAGATAGATAGATAGATAGATAGATAGATAGATAGATAGATAGATAGATAGATAGATAGATAGATAGATAGATAGATAGATAGATAGATAGATAGATAGATAGATAGATAGAGATGATAGATAGATAGATAGATAGATAGATAGATAGATAGATAGATAGATAGATAGATAGATAGATAGATAGATAGATAGATAGATAGATAGATAGATAGATAGATAGATAGATAGACAGACAGACAGACAGAGAGACAGGTAGGCAGATGCTGTGGTTTCGTAGATAGATAGATAGATAGATAGATAGATAGAGAGAGAGAGAGAGAGAGAGAGAGAGAGAGAGAGAGAGAGATGATAGATAGATAGATAGATAGATAGATAGATAGAGAGAGAGAGAGATGATAGATAGATAGACAGATAGATGATAGATAGATAGATAGATAGATAGATAGATAGATAGATAGATAGATAGATAGATAGATAGACAGACAGACAGACAGGCAGGAAGGCAGATGCTGTGGTTTCGTAGATAGATAGATAGATAGATAGATAGATAGATAGATAGATAGATAGATAGAGAGAGAGAGAGAGAGAGAGAGAGAGAGAGAGATGATAGATAGATAGATAGATAGATAGATAGATAGATAGATAGATAGATAGATAGATAGATAGATAGATAGATAGATAGACAGACAGACAGACAGACAGGCAGGAAGGCAGATGCTGTGGTTTCGTAGATAGATAGATAGATAGATAGATAGATAGATAGATAGATAGATAGATAGATAGATAGATAGATAGATAGATAGATAGATAGATAGATAGATAGAGAGATGATAGATAGATAGATAGATAGATAGATAGATAGATAGATAGATAGATAGATAAAGGATAGATACATAGATACATAGATAGATGATAGACAGTCAGAGAGACAGGATGGCAGGCAAACACGTGCTGTTGTTATGTAGATAGATAGATAGATAGATAGATAGACAGACAGACAGACAGACAGGCAGGAAGGCAGATGCTGTGGTTTCGTAGATAGATAGATAGATAGATAGATAGATAGATAGATAGATAGATAGATAGATAGATAGATAGATAGATAGATAGAGAGAGATGATAGATAGATAGATAGATAGATAGATAGA
>JAXLNS010000049.1:307500-312500 GCA_037215915.1 Pantherophis vulpinus | reverse complement strand
TAGATAGATAGATAGATAGATAGATAGATAGATAGACAGACAGACAGAGAGACAGGTAGGCAGATGCTGTGGTTTCGTAGATAGATAGATACATAGATAGATAGATAGATAGATCGATAGATAGATAGAGAGAGAGATGATAGATAGATAGACAGATAGATGATAGATAGATAGATAGATAGATAGATAGATAGATAGATAGATAGATAGATAGATAGACAGACAGACAGAGAGACAGGTAGGCAGATGCTGTGGTTTCGTAGATAGATAGATACATAGATAGATAGATAGATAGATAGATAGATAGATAGATAGATAGATAGAGAGAGAGAGAGAGAGAGAGATGATAGATAGATAGACAGATAGATGATAGATAGATAGATAGATAGATAGATAGATAGATAGATAGATAGATAGATAGATAGAGATGATAGATAGATAGATAGATAGATAGATAGATAGATAGATAGATAGATAGATAGATAGATAGATAGATAGATAGATAGATAGATAGATAGATAGATAGATAGATAGACAGACAGGCAGGAAGGCAGATGCTGTGGTTTCGTAGATAGATAGATAGATAGATAGATAGATAGATAGATAGATAGATAGATAGATAGATAGATAGATAGATAGATAGATAGATAGATAGATAGATAGATAGATAGATAGATAGATATAGAGAGAGAGAGAGAGAGAGAGAGATGATAGATAGATAGATAGATAGATAGATAGATAGAGAGAGAGAGAGAGAGAGAGAGATGATAGATAGATAGATAGATAGATAGATAGATAGATAGATAGATAGATAGATAGATAAAGGATAGATACATAGATACATAGATAGATGATAGACAGTCAGAGAGACAGGATGGCAGGCAAACACGTGCTGTTGTTATGTAGATAGATAGATAGATAGATAGATAGATAGATAGATAGATAGAGAGAGAGAGAGAGAGAGAGAGATGATAGATAGATAGATAGATAGATAGATAGATAGATAGAGAGAGAGAGATGATAGATAGATAGATAGATAGATAGATAGATAGATAGATAGATAGATAGATAGATAGATAGATAGATAGATAGATAGATAGATAGATAGATAGATAGATAGACAGACAGACAGACAGGCAGGAAGGCAGATGCTGTGGTTTCGTAGATAGATAGATAGATAGATAGATAGATAGATAGATAGATAGATAGATAGATAGATAGATAGATAGATAGATAGACAGACAGACAGACAGGCAGGAAGGCAGATGCTGTGGTTTCGTAGATAGATAGATAGATAGATAGATAGATAGATAGATAGATAGATAGATAGATAGATAGATAGATAGATAGATAGATAGATAGATAGATAGATAGAGAGATGATAGATAGATAGATAGATAGATAGATAGATAGATAGATAGATAGATAGATAGATAGATAGATAAAGGATAGATACATAGATACATAGATAGATGATAGACAGTCAGAGAGACAGGATGGCAGGCAAACACGTGCTGTTGTTATGTAGATAGATAGATAGATAGATAGATAGATAGATAGATAGATAGAGAGAGAGAGAGAGAGAGAGAGATGATAGATAGATAGATAGATAGATAGATAGATAGATAGATAGATAGATAGATAGATAGATAGATAGATAGATAGATAGATAGATAGATAGACAGACAGACAGAGAGACAGGTAGGCAGATGCTGTGGTTTCGTAGATAGATAGATACATAGATAGATAGATAGATAGAGATGATAGATAGATAGATAGATAGATAGATAGATAGATAGATAGATAGATAGATAGATAGATAGATAGATAGATAGATAGATAGATAGATAGATAGATAGATAGATAGACAGACAGGCAGGAAGGCAGATGCTGTGGTTTCGTAGATAGATAGATAGATAGATAGATAGATAGATAGATAGATAGATAGATAGATAGAGAGAGAGAGAGAGAGAGAGAGAGAGAGAGAGAGAGATGATAGATAGATAGATAGATAGATAGATAGATAGATAGATAGATAGATAGATAGATAGATAGATAGATAGATAGATAGATAGATAGATAGATAGATAGATAGACAGACAGACAGACAGACAGGCAGGAAGGCAGATTCTGTGGTTTCGTAGATAGATAGATAGATAGATAGATAGATAGATAGATAGATAGATAGATAGATAGATAGATAGATAGATAGATAGATAGATAGATAAAGGATAGATACATAGATACATAGATAGATGATAGACAGTCAGAGAGACAGGATGGCAGGCAAACACGTGCTGTTGTTATGTAGATAGATAGATAGATAGATAGATAGATAGATAGATAGATAGATAGATAGATAGATAGATAGATAGATAGATAGATAGATAGATAGATAGATAGATAGATAGAGAGAGATGATAGATAGATAGATAGATAGATAGATAGATAGATAGATAGATAGATAGATAGATAGATAGATAGATAGATAGATAGATAGACAGACAGACAGACAGGCAGGAAGGCAGATGCTGTGGTTTCGTAGATAGATAGATACATAGATAGATAGATAGATAGATCGATAGATAGAGAGAGAGAGAGATGATAGATAGATAGACAGATAGATGATAGATAGATAGATAGATAGATAGATAGATAGATAGATAGATAGATAGATAGATAGATAGATAGACAGACAGACAGAGAGACAGGTAGGCAGATGCTGTGGTTTCGTAGATAGATAGATACATAGATTGATAGATAGATAGATAGATAGATAGATAGATAGATAGATAGATAGATAGAGAGAGATGATAGATAGATAGATAGATAGATAGATAGATAGATAGATAGATAGATAGATAGATAGATAGATAGATAGATAGATAGATAGATAGATAGATAGACAGACAGACAGACAGGCAGGAAGGCAGATGCTGTGGTTTCGTAGATAGATAGATAGATAGATAGATAGATAGATAGATAGATAGATAGATAGATAGATAGATAGATAGATAGATAGACAGACAGACAGACAGGCAGGAAGGCAGATGCTGTGGTTTCGTAGATAGATAGATAGATAGATAGATAGATAGATAGATAGATAGATAGATAGATAGATAGATAGATAGATAGATAGAGAGATGATAGATAGATAGATAGATAGATAGATAGATAGATAGATAGATAGATAGATAGATAAAGGATAGATACATAGATACATAGATAGATGATAGACAGTCAGAGAGACAGGATGGCAGGCAAACACGTGCTGTTGTTATGTAGATAGATAGATAGATAGATAGATAGATAGATAGATAGATAGAGAGAGAGAGAGAGAGAGAGAGATGATAGATAGATAGATAGATAGATAGATAGATAGATAGATAGATAGATAGATAGATAGATAGATAGATAGATAGATAGATAGATAGACAGACAGACAGAGAGACAGGTAGGCAGATGCTGTGGTTTCGTAGATAGATAGATACATAGATAGATAGATAGATAGAGATGATAGATAGATAGATAGATAGATAGATAGATAGATAGATAGATAGATAGATAGATAGATAGATAGATAGATAGATAGATAGATAGATAGATAGATAGATAGATAGATAGACAGACAGGCAGGAAGGCAGATGCTGTGGTTTCGTAGATAGATAGATAGATAGATAGATAGATAGATAGATAGATAGATAGATAGATAGATAGAGAGAGAGAGAGAGAGAGAGAGAGAGAGATGATAGATAGATAGATAGATAGATAGATAGATAGATAGATAGATAGATAGATAGATAGATAGATAGATAGATAGATAGATAGATAGACAGACAGACAGACAGACAGGCAGGAAGGCAGATTCTGTGGTTTCGTAGATAGATAGATAGATAGATAGATAGATAGATAGATAGATAGATAGATAGATAGATAGATAGATAGATAGATAGATAGATAGATAGATAAAGGATAGATACATAGATACATAGATAGATGATAGACAGTCAGAGAGACAGGATGGCAGGCAAACACGTGCTGTTGTTATGTAGATAGATAGATAGATAGATAGATAGATAGATAGATAGATAGATAGATAGATAGATAGATAGATAGATAGATAGATAGATAGATAGATAGATAGATAGATAGATAGAGAGAGATGATAGATAGATAGATAGATAGATAGATAGATAGATAGATAGATAGATAGATAGATAGATAGATAGATAGATAGATAGATAGATAGATAGATAGATAGATAGATAGATAGATAGATAGACAGACAGACAGACAGGCAGGAAGGCAGATGCTGTGGTTTCGTAGATAGATAGATACATAGATAGATAGATAGATAGATCGATAGATAGAGAGAGAGAGAGATGATAGATAGATAGACAGATAGATGATAGATAGATAGATAGATAGATAGATAGATAGATAGATAGATAGATAGATAGATAGATAGATAGATAGATAGATATAGAGAGAGAGAGAGAGAGAGAGAGATGATAGATAGATAGATAGATAGATAGAGAGAGAGAGAGAGAGAGAGAGAGAGAGAGATGATAGATAGATAGATAGATAGATAGATAGATAGATAGATAGATAGATAGATAGATAAAGGATAGATACATAGATACATAGATAGATGATAGACAGTCAGAGAGACAGGATGGCAGGCAAACACGTGCTGTTGTTATGTAGATAGATAGATAGATAGATAGATAGATAGATAGATAGATAGATAGAGAGAGAGAGAGAGAGAGATGATAGATAGATAGATAGATAGATAGATAGATAGATAGATAGATAGAGAGAGATGATAGATAGATAGATAGATAGATAGATAGATAGATAGATAGATAGATAGATAGATAGATAGATAGATAGATAGATAGATAGATAGATAGATAGATAGATAGATAGATAGATAGATAGATAGACAGACAGACAGACAGGCAGGAAGGCAGATGCTGTGGTTTCGTAGATAGATAGAT
>JAXLNS010000049.1:287500-292500 GCA_037215915.1 Pantherophis vulpinus | reverse complement strand
ACACGTGCTGTTGTTATGTAGATAGATAGATAGATAGATAGATAGATAGAGAGAGAGAGAGAGAGAGAGAGAGAGAGATGATAGATAGATAGATAGATAGATAGATAGATAGATAGATAGATAGATAGATAGATAGATAGACAGACAGACAGAGAGACAGGTAGGCAGATGCTGTGGTTTCGTAGATAGATAGATACATAGATAGATAGATAGATAGAGATGATAGATAGATAGATAGATAGATAGATAGATAGATAGATAGATAGATAGATAGATAGATAGATAGATAGATAGACAGACAGACAGGCAGGAAGGCAGATGCTGTGGTTTCATAGATAGATAGATAGATAGATAGATAGATAGATAGATAGATAGATAGATAGATAGAGAGAGAGAGAGAGAGAGATGATAGATAGATAGATAGATAGATAGATAGATAGATAGATAGATAGATAGATAGATAGATAGATAGATAGATAGATAGATAGACAGACAGACAGACAGACAGGCAGGAAGGCAGATTCTGTGGTTTCGTAGATAGATAGATAGATAGATAGATAGATAGATAGATAGATAGATAGATAGATAGATAGATAGATAGATAGATAGATAGATAGATAGATAGATAAAGGATAGATACATAGATACATAGATAGATGATAGACAGTCAGAGAGACAGGATGGCAGGCAAACACGTCCTGTTGTTATGTAGATAGATAGATAGATAGATAGATAGATAGATAGATAGATAGATAGATAGATAGATAGAGAGAGATGATAGATAGATAGATAGATAGATAGATAGATAGATAGATAGATAGATAGATAGATAGATAGATAGATAGATAGATAGATAGATAGATAGATAGATAGATAGACAGACAGACAGAGAGACAGGTAGGCAGATGCTGTGGTTTCGTAGATAGATAGATACATAGATAGATAGATAGATAGATCGATAGATAGAGAGAGAGAGAGATGATAGATAGATAGACAGATAGATGATAGATAGATAGATAGATAGATAGATAGATAGATAGATAGATAGATAGATAGATAGATAGATAGACAGACAGACAGGCAGGAAGGCAGATGCTGTGGTTTCGTAGATAGATAGATAGATAGATAGATAGATAGATAGATAGATAGATAGATAGATAGATAGAGAGAGAGAGAGAGAGAGAGATAGATGATAGATAGATAGATAGATAGATAGATAGATAGATAGATAGATAGATAGATAGATAGACAGACAGACAGACAGGCAGGAAGGCAGATGCTGTGGTTTCGTAGATAGATAGATAGATAGATAGATAGATAGATAGATAGATAGATAGATAGATAGATAGAGAGAGAGATGATAGATAGATAGATAGATAGATAGATAGATAGATAAAGGATAGATACATAGATACATAGATAGATGATAGACAGTCAGAGAGACAGGATGGCAGGCAAACACGTGCTGTTGTTATGTAGATAGATAGATAGATAGATAGATAGATAGATAGATAGATAGATAGATAGATAGAGAGAGAGAGAGAGAGAGAGATAGATAGATAAAGGATAGATACATAGATACATAGATAGATGATAGACAGTCAGAGAGACAGGATGGCAGGCAAACACGTGCTGTTGTTATGTAGATAGATAGATAGATAGATAGATAGATAGATAGATAGATAGATAGATAGATAGATAGATAGAGAGAGAGAGAGAGAGAGAGATGATAGATAGATAGATAGATAGATAGATAGATAGATAGATAGATAGATAGATAGATAGACAGACAGACAGGCAGGAAGGCAGATGCTGTGGTTTCGTAGATAGATAGATACATAGATAGATAGATAGATAGATCGATAGATAGAGAGAGAGAGAGATGATAGATAGATAGACAGATAGATGATAGATAGATAGATAGATAGATAGATAGATAGATAGATAGATAGATAGATAGATAGATAGACAGACAGACAGACAGAGAGACAGGTAGGCAGATGCTGTGGTTTCGTAGATAGATAGATACATAGATTGATAGATAGATAGATAGATAGATAGAGAGAGAGAGAGATGATAGATAGATAGACAGATAGATGATAGATAGATAGATAGATAGATAGATAGATAGATAGATAGATAGATAGATAGATAGATAGATAGATAGATAGATAGATAGACAGACAGACAGGCAGGAAGGCAGATGCTGTGGTTTCGTAGATAGATAGATAGATAGATAGATAGATAGATAGATAGATAGATAGATAGATAGATAGAGAGAGAGAGAGAGAGAGAGATGATAGATAGATAGATAGATAGATAGATAGATAGATAGATAGATAGATAGATAGATAGATAGATAGATAGATAGATAGACAGACAGACAGACAGACAGACAGGCAGGAAGGCAGATGCTGTGGTTTCGTAGATAGATAGATAGATAGATAGATAGATAGATAGATAGATAGATAGATAGATAGATAGATAGATAGATAGATAGATAGATAAAGGATAGATACATAGATACATAGATAGATGATAGACAGTCAGAGAGACAGGATGGCAGGCAAACACGTGCTGTTGTTATGTAGATAGATAGATAGATAGATAGATAGATAGATAGATAGAGAGAGAGAGAGAGAGAGAGAGAGAGAGAGATGATAGATAGATAGATAGATAGATAGATAGATAGATAGATAGATAGATAGATAGATAGATAGATAGATAGATAGATAGATAGACAGACAGACAGAGAGACAGGTAGGCAGATGCTGTGGTTTCGTAGATAGATAGATACATAGATAGATAGATAGATAGAGATGATAGATAGATAGATAGATAGATAGATAGATAGATAGATAGATAGATAGATAGATAGATAGATAGATAGATAGATAGATAGATAGATAGATAGACAGACAGGCAGGAAGGCAGATGCTGTGGTTTCGTAGATAGATAGATAGATAGATAGATAGATAGATAGATAGATAGATAGATAGATAGAGAGAGAGAGAGAGAGAGAGAGAGAGAGAGAGAGATGATAGATAGATAGATAGATAGATAGATAGATAGATAGATAGATAGATAGATAGATAGATAGATAGATAGATAGATAGATAGATAGATAGATAGATAGATAGATAGATAGACAGACAGACAGACAGGCAGGAAGGCAGATTCTGTGGTTTCGTAGATAGATAGATAGATAGATAGATAGATAGATAGATAGATAGATAGATAGATAGATAGATAGATAGATAGATAGATAGATAGATAGATAGATAAAGGATAGATACATAGATACATAGATAGATGATAGACAGTCAGAGAGACAGGATGGCAGGCAAACACGTCCTCTTGTTATGTAGATAGATAGATAGATAGATAGATAGATAGATAGATAGATAGATAGATAGATAGATAGATAGATAGATAGATAGAGAGAGATGATAGATAGATAGATAGATAGATAGATAGATAGATAGATAGATAGATAGATAGATAGATAGATAGATAGATAGATAGATAGATAGATAGATAGATAGATAGACAGACAGACAGAGAGACAGGTAGGCAGATGCTGTGGTTTCGTAGATAGATAGATACATAGATAGATAGATAGATAGATCGATAGATAGAGAGAGAGAGAGATGATAGATAGATAGACAGATAGATGATAGATAGATAGATAGATAGATAGATAGATAGATAGATAGATAGATAGATAGATAGATAGATAGACAGACAGACAGGCAGGAAGGCAGATGCTGTGGTTTCGTAGATAGATAGATAGATAGATAGATAGATAGATAGATAGATAGATAGATAGAGAGAGAGAGAGAGAGAGATAGATGATAGATAGATAGATAGATAGATAGATAGATAGATAGATAGATAGATAGATAGATAGATAGATAGATAGATAGATAGATAGATAGACAGACAGACAGACAGGCAGGAAGGCAGATGCTGTGGTTTCGTAGATAGATAGATAGATAGATAGATAGATAGATAGATAGATAGATAGATAGATAGATAGATAGATAGATAGATAGATAGATAGAGAGATGATAGATAGATAGATAGATAGATAGATAGATAGATAGATAGATAGATAGATAGATAGATAAAGGATAGATACATAGATACATAGATAGATGATAGACAGTCAGAGAGACAGGATGGCAGGCAAACACGTGCTGTTGTTATGTAGATAGATAGATAGATAGATAGATAGATAGAGAGAGAGAGAGAGAGAGAGAGAGAGAGAGAGAGATGATAGATAGATAGATAGATAGATAGATAGATAGATAGATAGACAGACAGACAGAGAGACAGGTAGGCAGATGCTGTGGTTTCGTAGATAGATAGATACATAGATAGATAGATAGATAGAGATGATAGATAGATAGATGATAGATAGATAGATAGATAGATAGATAGATAGATAGATAGATAGAGAGAGAGAGAGAGAGAGAGAGAGAGATGATAGATAGATAGATAGATAGATAGATAGATAGATAGATAGATAGATAGATAGATAGATAGATAGATAGATAGATAGACAGACAGACAGACAGACAGGCAGGAAGGCAGATTCTGTGGTTTCGTAGATAGATAGATAGATAGATAGATAGATAGATAGATAGATAGATAGATAGATAGATAGATAGATAGATAGATAGATAGATAGATAGATAGATAGATAGATAGATAGAGAGAGATGATAGATAGATAGATAGATAGATAGATAGATAGATAGATAGATAGATAGATAGATAGATAGATAGATAGATAGATAGATAGATAGATAGATAGATAGATAAAGGATAGATACATAGATACATAGATAGATGATAGACAGTCAGAGAGACAGGATGGCAGGCAAACACGTGCTGTTGTTATGTAGATAGATAGATAGATAGATAGATAGATAGATAGATAGATAGATAGATAGAGAGAGAGAGAGAGATGATAGATAGATAGATAGATAGATAGAT
>JAXLNS010000049.1:265000-272500 GCA_037215915.1 Pantherophis vulpinus | reverse complement strand
GATAGATACATAGATACATAGATAGATGATAGACAGTCAGAGAGACAGGATGGCAGGCAAACACGTGCTGTTGTTATGTAGATAGATAGATAGATAGATAGATAGATAGATAGATAGATAGATAGATAGATAGATAGATAGATAGATAGATAGAGATGATAGATAGATAGATAGATAGATAGATAGATAGATAGATAGATAGATAGATAGATAGATAGATAGATAGATAGATAGATAGATAGATAGATAGATAGATAGATAGATGGATAGATAGATGGATAGATAGATAGACAGACAGACAGAGAGACAGGTAGGCAGATGCTGTGGTTTCGTAGATAGATAGATACATAGATAGATAGATAGATAGATCGATAGATAGAGAGAGAGAGAGATGATAGATAGATAGACAGATAGATGATAGATAGATAGATAGATAGATAGATAGATAGATAGATAGATAGACAGACAGACAGAGAGACAGGTAGGCAGATGCTGTGGTTTCGTAGATAGATAGATACATAGATTGATAGATAGATAGATAGATAGAGAGAGAGAGAGAGAGATGATAGATAGATAGACAGATAGATGATAGATAGATAGATAGATAGATAGATAGATAGATAGATAGATAGATACATAGATAGATAGATAGATAGATAGATAGACAGACAGACAGGCAGGAAGGCAGATGCTGTGGTTTCGTAGATAGATAGATAGATAGATAGATAGATAGATAGATAGATAGATAGATAGATAGATAGATAGAGAGAGAGAGAGATGATAGATAGATAGATAGATAGATAGATAGATAGATAGATAGATAGATAGATAGATAGATAGATAGATAGATAGACAGACAGACAGGCAGGAAGGCAGATGCTGTGGTTTCGTAGATAGATAGATAGATAGATAGATAGATAGATAGATAGATAGATAGATAGATAGATAGATAGAGAGAGAGAGAGAGAGATGATAGATAGATAGATAGATAGATAGATAGATAGATAGATAGATAGATAGATAGATAGATAAAGGATAGATACATAGATACATAGATAGATGATAGACAGTCAGAGAGACAGGATGGCAGGCAAACACGTGCTGTTGTTATGTAGATAGATAGATAGATAGATAGATAGATAGATAGATAGATAGAGAGAGAGAGAGAGAGAGAGAGATGATAGATAGATAGATAGATAGATAGATAGATAGATAGATAGATAGATAGAGAGAGAGAGATGATAGATAGATAGATAGATAGATAGATAGATAGATAGATAGATAGATAGATAGATAGATAGATAGATAGATAGATAGATAGATAGATAGATAGATAAAGGATAGATACATAGATACATAGATAGATGATAGACAGTCAGAGAGACAGGATGGCAGGCAAACACGTGCTGTTGTTATGTAGATAGATAGATAGATAGATAGATAGATAGATAGATAGATAGATAGATAGAGAGAGAGAGAGAGAGAGAGATGATAGATAGATAGATAGATAGATAGATAGATAGATAGATAGATAGATAGATAGATAGATAGATAGATAGACAGACAGACAGACAGGCAGGAAGGCAGATGCTGTGGTTTCGTAGATAGATAGATACATAGATAGATAGATAGATAGATCGATAGATAGAGAGAGAGAGAGATGATAGATAGATAGACAGATAGATGATAGATAGATAGATAGATAGATAGATAGATAGATAGATAGATAGATAGATAGATAGATAGACAGACAGACAGAGAGACAGGTAGGCAGATGCTGTGGTTTCGTAGATAGATAGATACATAGATTGATAGATAGATAGATAGATAGAGAGAGAGAGAGAGAGATGATAGATAGATAGACAGATAGATGATAGATAGATAGATAGATAGATAGATAGATAGATAGATAGATAGATAGACAGACAGACAGGCAGGAAGGCAGATGCTGTGGTTTCGTAGATAGATAGATAGATAGATAGATAGATAGATAGATAGATAGATAGATAGATAGAGAGAGAGAGAGAGAGAGAGAGATGATAGATAGATAGATAGATAGATAGATAGATAGATAGATAGATAGATAGATAGATAGATAGATAGATAGATAGATAGATAGATAGATAGATAGATAGATAGATAGATAGACAGACAGACAGACAGACAGGCAGGAAGGCAGATGCTGTGGTTTCGTAGATAGATAGATAGATAGATAGATAGATAGATAGATAGATAGATAGATAGATAGATAGATAGATAAAGGATAGATACATAGATACATAGATAGATGATAGACAGTCAGAGAGACAGGATGGCAGGCAAACACGTGCTGTTGTTATGTAGATAGATAGATAGATAGATAGATAGATAGATAGAGAGAGAGAGAGAGAGAGAGAGAGAGAGAGAGAGATGATAGATAGATAGATAGATAGATAGATAGATAGATAGATAGATAGATAGATAGATAGATAGATAGATAGATAGATAGATAGATAGATAGATAGATAGATAGACAGACAGACAGAGAGACAGGTAGGCAGATGCTTTGGTTTCGTAGATAGATAGATACATAGATAGATAGATAGATAGAGATGATAGATAGATAGATAGATAGATAGATAGATAGATAGATAGATAGATAGATAGATAGATAGATAGATAGATAGATAGATAGATAGACAGACAGGCAGGAAGGCAGATGCTGTGGTTTCGTAGATAGATAGATAGATAGATAGATAGATAGATAGATAGATAGATAGATAGATAGATAGAGAGAGAGAGAGAGAGAGAGAGAGAGAGAGAGAGAGAGAGAGAGATGATAGATAGATAGATAGATAGATAGATAGATAGATAGATAGATAGATAGATAAAGGATAGATACATAGATACATAGATAGATGATAGACAGTCAGAGAGACAGGATGGCAGGCAAACACGTGCTGTTGTTATGTAGATAGATAGATAGATAGATAGATAGATAGATAGATAGATAGATAGATAGATAGAGAGAGAGAGAGAGAGAGAGAGAGAGATGATAGATAGATAGATAGATAGATAGATAGATAGATAGATAGATAGATAGATAGATAGATAGATAGATAGATAGATAGACAGACAGACAGAGAGACAGGTAGGCAGATGCTGTGGTTTCGTAGATAGATAGATACATAGATAGATAGATAGATAGAGATGATAGATAGATAGATAGATAGATAGATAGATAGATAGATAGATAGATAGATAGATAGATAGATAGATAGATAGATAGATAGATAGATAGATAGACAGACAGGCAGGAAGGCAGATGCTGTGGTTTCGTAGATAGATAGATAGATAGATAGATAGATAGATAGATAGATAGATAGAGAGAGAGAGAGAGAGAGAGAGAGAGAGAGAGAGAGAGAGAGAGATGATAGATAGATAGATAGATAGATAGATAGATAGATAGATAGATAGATAGATAGATAGATAGACAGACAGACAGACAGACAGGCAGGAAGGCAGATTCTGTGGTTTCGTAGATAGATAGATAGATAGATAGATAGATAGATAGATAGATAGATAGATAGATAGATAGATAGATAGATAGATAGATAGATAGATAGATAGATAGATAGATAAAGGATAGATACATAGATACATAGATAGATGATAGACAGTCAGAGAGACAGGATGGCAGGCAAACACGTCCTGTTGTTATGTAGATAGATAGATAGATAGATAGATAGATAGATAGATAGATAGATAGATAGATAGATAGATAGATAGATAGATAGATAGATAGATAGATAGATAGAGATGATAGATAGATAGATAGATAGATAGATAGATAGATAGATAGATAGATAGATAGATAGATAGACAGACAGACAGACAGAGAGACAGGTAGGCAGATGCTGTGGTTTCGTAGATAGATAGATACATAGATAGATAGATAGATAGATCGATAGATAGAGAGAGAGAGAGATGATAGATAGATAGACAGATAGATGATAGATAGATAGATAGATAGATAGATAGATAGATAGATAGATAGATAGATAGATAGATAGACAGACAGACAGACAGGCAGGAAGGCAGATGCTGTGGTTTCGTAGATAGATAGATAGATAGATAGATAGATAGATAGATAGATAGATAGATAGATAGAGAGAGAGAGAGAGAGAGAGAGAGATAGATGATAGATAGATAGATAGATAGATAGATAGATAGATAGATAGATAGATAGATAGATAGATAGATAGATAGATAGACAGACAGACAGACAGGCAGGAAGGCAGATGCTGTGGTTTCGTAGATAGATAGATAGATAGATAGATAGATAGATAGATAGATAGATAGATAGATAGATAGAGAGAGAGATGATAGATAGATAGATAGATAGATAGATAGATAGATAGATAGATAGATAGATAGATGGATAAAGGATAGATACATAGATACATAGATAGATGATAGACAGTCAGAGAGACAGGATGGCAGGCAAACACGTGCTGTTGTTATGTAGATAGATAGATAGATAGATAGATAGATAGAGAGAGAGAGAGAGAGAGAGAGAGAGAGAGAGAGATGATAGATAGATAGATAGATAGATAGATAGATAGATAGATAGATAGACAGACAGACAGAGAGACAGGTAGGCAGATGCTGTGGTTTCGTAGATAGATAGATACATAGATAGATAGATAGATAGAGATGATAGATAGATAGATGATAGATAGATAGATAGATAGATAGATAGATAGATAGATAGAGAGAGAGAGAGAGATGATAGATAGATAGATAGATAGATAGATAGATAGATAGATAGATAGATAGATAGATAGATAGATAGATAGATAGATAGATAGATAGATAGATAGATAGATAGATAGATAGACAGACAGACAGACAGACAGGCAGGAAGGCAGATTCTGTGGTTTCGTAGATAGATAGATAGATAGATAGATAGATAGATAGATAGATAGATAGATAGATAGATAGATAGATAGATAGATAGATAGAGAGAGATGATAGATAGATAGATAGATAGATAGATAGATAGATAGATAGATAGATAGATAGATAGATAGATAGATAGATAGATAGATAGATAGATAGATAAAGGATAGATACATAGATACATAGATAGATGATAGACAGTCAGAGAGACAGGATGGCAGGCAAACACGTGCTGTTGTTATGTAGATAGATAGATAGATAGATAGATAGATAGATAGATAGATAGATAGATAGATAGATAGATAGATAGATAGATAGATAGATAGATAGATAGAGAGAGAGAGATGATAGATAGATAGATAGATAGATAGATAGATAGATAGATAGATAGATAGATAGATAGATAGATAGATAGATAGATAGATAGACAGACAGACAGAGAGACAGGTAGGCAGATGCTGTGGTTTCGTAGATAGATAGATACATAGATAGATAGATAGATAGATCGATAGATAGAGAGAGAGAGAGATGATAGATAGATAGACAGATAGATGATAGATAGATAGATAGATAGATAGATAGATAGATAGATAGATAGATAGATAGATAGATAGATAGACAGACAGACAGAGAGACAGGTAGGCAGATGCTGTGGTTTCGTAGATAGATAGATACATAGATTGATAGATAGATAGATAGATAGATAGAGAGAGAGAGAGATGATAGATAGATAGACAGATAGATGATAGATAGATAGATAGATAGATAGATAGATAGATAGATAGATAGATAGATAGATAGATAGATACATAGATAGATAGATAGATAGATAGATAGACAGACAGACAGGCAGGAAGGCAGATGCTGTGGTTTCGTAGATAGATAGATAGATAGATAGATAGATAGATAGATAGATAGATAGAGAGAGAGAGAGAGAGAGAGAGAGAGAGATGATAGATAGATAGATAGATAGATAGATAGATAGATAGAGAGAGAGAGAGAGAGAGATATGATAGATAGATAGATAGATAGATAGATAGATAGATAGATAGATAGATAGATAGATAGATAGATAGATAGATAGATAGATAGACAGACAGACAGACAGACAGGCAGGAAGGCAGATGCTGTGTTTTCGTAGATAGATAGATAGATAGATAGATAGATAGATAGATAGATAGATAGATAGATAGATAGATAGATAGATAGAGAGATGATAGATAGATAGATAGATAGATAGATAGATAGATAGATAGATAGATAGATAAAGGATAGATACATAGATACATAGATAGATGATAGACAGTCAGAGAGACAGGATGGCAGGCAAACACGTGCTGTTGTTATGTAGATAGATAGATAGATAGATAGATAGATAGATAGATAGATAGAGAGAGAGAGAGAGAGATGATAGATAGATAGATAGATAGATAGATAGATAGATAGATAGATAGATAGATAGATAGATAGATAGATAGACAGACAGACAGGCAGGAAGGCAGATGCTGTGGTTTCGTAGATAGATAGATAGATAGATAGATAGATAGATAGATAGATAGAGAGAGAGAGAGAGAGAGAGATGATAGATAGATAGATAGATAGATAGATAGATAGATAGATAGATAGATAGATAGATAGATAGATAGATAGATAGATAGATAGATAGATAGATAGACAGACAGACAGACAGACAGACAGGCAGGAAGGCAGATTCTGTGGTTTCGTAGATAGATAGATAGATAGATAGATAGATAGATAGATAGATAGATAGATAGATAGATAGATAGATAGATAGATAGATAGATAGATAGATAGATAGATAGAGAGAGATGATAGATAGATAGATAGATAGATAGATAGATAGATAGATAGATAGATAGATAGATAGATAGATAGATAGATAGATAGATAGATAAAGGATAGATACATAGATACATAGATAGATGATAGACAGTCAGAGAGACAGGATGGCAGGCAAACACGTGCTGTTGTTATGTAGATAGATAGATAGATAGATAGATAGATAGATAGATAGATAGATAGATAGATAGATAGATAGATAGATAGATAGATAGATAGAGAGAGAGAGATGATAGATAGATAGATAGATAGATAGATAGATAGATAGATAGATAGATAGATAGATAGATAGATAGATAGATAGATAGATAGATAGATAGATAGATAGATAGATAGATAGATAGATAGACAGACAGACAGAGAGACAGGTAGGCAGATGCTGTGGTTTCGTAGATAGATAGATACATAGATAGATAGATAGATAGATCGATAGATAGAGAGAGAGAGAGATGATAGATAGATAGACAGATAGATGATAGATAGATAGATAGATAGATAGATAGATAGATAGATAGATAGATAGACAGACAGACAGAGAGACAGGTAGGCAGATGCTGTGGTTTCGTAGATAGATAGATACATAGATTGATAGATAGATAGATAGATAGATAGATAGATAGAGAGAGAGATGATAGATAGATAGACAGATAGATGATAGATAGATAGATAGATAGATAAATAGATAGATAGATAGATAGA
>JAXLNS010000049.1:237500-240000 GCA_037215915.1 Pantherophis vulpinus | reverse complement strand
GAAGGCAGATGCTGTGGTTTCGTAGATAGAT
This sequence comes from Pantherophis vulpinus, assembly GCA_037215915.1. Lineage (NCBI taxonomy): Eukaryota > Metazoa > Chordata > Lepidosauria > Squamata > Colubridae > Pantherophis > Pantherophis vulpinus. The sequence goes on along the minus strand of JAXLNS010000049.1, from coordinate 239,969 downwards.
AGATAGATAGATAGATAGATAGATAGATAGATAGAGAGAGAGAGAGAGAGAGAGAGAGATGATAGATAGATAGATAGATAGATAGATAGATAGATAGATAGATAGATAGATAGATAGATAGATAGACAGACAGACAGACAGGCAGGAAGGGAGATGCTGTGGTTTCGTAGATAGATAGATAGATAGATAGATAGATAGATAGATAGATAGATAGATAGATAGATAGAGAGAGAGAGAGAGAGAGATATGATAGATAGATAGATAGATAGATAGATAGATAGATAGATAGATAGATAGATAGATAGATAGATAGATAGATAGACAGACAGACAGACAGACAGACAGGCAGGAAGGCAGATGCTGTGTTTTCGTAGATAGATAGATAGATAGATAGATAGATAGATAGATAGATAGATAGATAGATAGATAGATAGATAGATAGATAGATAGATAGATAGATAGACAGACAGACAGAGAGACAGGTAGGCAGATGCTGTGGTATCGTAGATAGATAGATACATAGATTGATAGATAGATAGATAGATAGAGAGAGAGAGAGAGAGATGATAGATAGATAGACAGATAGATGATAGATAGATAGATAGATAGATAGATAGATAGATAGATAGATAGATAGATAGATAGATACATAGATAGATAGATAGATAGATAGATAGATAGACAGACAGACAGGCAGGAAGGCAGATGCTGTGGTTTCGTAGATAGATAGATAGATAGATAGATAGATAGATAGATAGATAGATAGAGAGAGAGAGAGAGAGAGAGAGAGAGAGATGATAGATAGATAGATAGATAGATAGATAGATAGATAGATAGATAGATAGATAGATAGATAGATAGATAGATAGATAGATAGACAGACAGACAGACAGGCAGGCAGGAAGGCAGATGCTGTGGTTTCGTAGATAGATAGATAGATAGATAGATAGATAGATAGATAGATAGATAGATAGATAGATAGATAGAGAGAGAGAGAGATGATAGATAGATAGATAGATAGATAGATAGATAGATAGATAGATAGATAGATAGATAAAGGATAGATACATAGATACATAGATAGATGATAGACAGTCAGAGAGACAGGATGGCAGGCAAACACGTGCTGTTGTTATGTAGATAGATAGATAGATAGATAGATAGATAGATAGATAGATAGAGAGAGAGAGAGAGAGAGAGAGAGAGAGATGATAGATAGATAGATAGATAGATAGATAGATAGATAGATAGATAGATAGATAGATAGATAGATAGATAGACAGACAGACAGAGAGACAGGTAGGCAGATGCTGTGGTTTCGTAGATAGATAGATACATAGATAGATAGATAGATAGAGATGATAGATAGATAGATAGATAGATAGATAGATAGATAGATAGATAGATAGATAGATAGATAGATAGATAGATAGATAGATAGATAGATAGATAGACAGACAGGCAGGAAGGCAGATGCTGTGGTTTCGTAGATAGATAGATAGATAGATAGATAGATAGATAGATAGATAGATAGATAGATAGAGAGAGAGAGAGAGAGAGAGAGAGAGAGAGATGATAGATAGATAGATAGATAGATAGATAGATAGATAGATAGATAGATAGATAGATAGATAGATAGATAGATAGATAGATAGAGAGAGATGATAGATAGATAGATAGATAGATAGATAGATAGATAGATAGATAGATAGATAGATAGATAGATAGATAGATAGATAGATAGATAGATAGATAGATAGATAGATAGATAGACAGACAGACAGAGAGACAGGTAGGCAGATGCTGTGGTTTCGTAGATAGATAGATACATAGATAGATAGATAGATAGATCGATAGATAGAGAGAGAGAGAGATGATAGATAGATAGACAGATAGATGATAGATAGATAGATAGATAGATAGATAGATAGATAGATAGATAGATAGATAGATAGATAGATAGATAGATAGATAGACAGACAGACAGACAGGCAGGAAGGCAGATGCTGTGGTTTCGTAGATAGATAGATAGATAGATAGATAGATAGATAGATAGATAGATAGATAGAGAGAGAGAGAGAGAGAGAGAGAGATGATAGATAGATAGATAGATAGATAGATAGATAGATAGATAGATAGATAGATAGATAGATAGATAGATAGATAGATAGATAGATAGATAGACAGACAGACAGACAGACAGGCAGGAAGGCAGATGCTGTGGTTTCGTAGATAGATAGATAGATAGATAGATAGATAGATAGATAGATAGATAGATAGATAGATAGATAGATAGATAGAGAGAGAGAGAGAGAGAGAGAGAGATGATAGATAGATAGACAGATAGATGATAGATAGATAGATAGATAGATAGATAGATAGATAGATAGATAGATAGATAGATAGATAGATAGATACATAGATAGATAGATAGATAGATAGATAGATAGACAGACAGACAGGCAGGAA
>JAXLNS010000049.1:220000-227500 GCA_037215915.1 Pantherophis vulpinus | reverse complement strand
GATAGACAGACAGACAGACAGACAGGCAGGAAGGCAGATGCTGTGGTTTCGTAGATAGATAGATAGATAGATAGATAGATAGATAGATAGATAGATAGATAGATATAGAGAGAGAGAGAGAGAGAGAGATGATAGATAGATAGATAGATAGATAGATAGATAGATAGATAGATAGATAGATAGATAGATAGATAGATAGATAGATAGATAGATAGATAGATAGATAGATAGACAGACAGACAGACAGACAGGCAGGAAGGCAGATGCTGTGGTTTCGTAGATAGATAGATAGATAGATAGATAGATAGATAGATAGATAGATAGATAGATAGATAGATAGATAGATAGATAGATAGATAGAGAGAGAGAGAGATATGATAGATAGATAGATAGATAGATAGATAGATAGATAGATAGATAGATAGATAGATAGATAGATAGATAGATAGATAGACAGACAGACAGACAGGCAGGAAGGCAGATGCTGTGTTTTCGTAGATAGATAGATAGATAGATAGATAGATAGATAGATAGATAGATAGATAGATAGATAGATAGATAGATAGATAGATAGATAGATAGATAGATAAAGGATAGATACATAGATACATAGATAGATGATAGACAGTCAGAGAGACAGGATGGCAGGCAAACACGTGCTGTTGTTATGTAGATAGATAGATAGATAGATAGATAGATAGATAGATAGATAGATAGATAGAGAGAGAGAGAGAGAGAGAGATGATAGATAGATAGATAGATAGATAGATAGATAGATAGATAGATAGATAGATAGATAGATAGACAGACAGACAGACAGACAGGCAGGAAGGCAGATGCTGTGGTTTCGTAGATAGATAGATAGATAGATAGATAGATAGAGAGAGAGAGAGAGAGAGAGAGAGAGAGAGAGATGATAGATAGATAGATAGATAGATAGATAGATAGATAGATAGATAGATAGATAGATAGATAGATAGATAGATAGATAGACAGACAGACAGACAGACAGGCAGGAAGGCAGATGCTGTGGTTTCGTAGATAGATAGATAGATAGATAGATAGATAGATAGATAGATAGATAGAGAGAGAGAGAGAGAGAGAGAGATATGATAGATAGATAGATAGATAGATAAATAGATAGATAGATAGATAGATAGATAGATAGATAGATAGATAGATAGATAGATAGATAGATAGATAGACAGACAGACAGACAGACAGGCAGGAAGGCAGATGCTGTGTTTTCGTAGATAGATAGATAGATAGATAGATAGATAGATAGATAGATAGATAGATAGATAGATAGATAGATAGATAGATAGATAGATAGATAGATAAAGGATAGATACATAGATACATAGATAGATGATAGACAGTCAGAGAGACAGGATGGCAGGCAAACACGTGCTGTTGTTATGTAGATAGATAGATAGATAGATAGATAGATAGATAGAGAGAGAGAGAGAGAGAGAGAGAGAGAGATGATAGATAGATAGATAGATAGATAGATAGATAGATAGATAGATAGATAGATAGATAGATAGATAGACAGACAGACAGAGAGACAGGTAGGCAGATGCTGTGGTTTCGTAGATAGATAGATACATAGATAGATAGATAGATAGATAGATAGATAGATAGAGAGAGAGAGAGAGAGAGAGAGAGAGATGATAGATAGATAGACAGATAGATGATAGATAGATAGATAGATAGATAGATAGATAGATAGATAGATAGATAGAGAGAGAGAGATGATAGATAGATAGATATATAGATAGATAGATAGATAGATAGATAGATAGATAGATAGATAGATAGATAGATAGATAGATAGATAGATAGATAGATAGATAGATAGATAGACAGACAGACAGGCAGGAAGGCAGATGCTGTGGTTTCGTAGATAGATAGATAGATAGATAGATAGATAGATAGATAGATAGATAGATAGATAGATAGATAGATAGATAGATAGAGAGAGAGAGAGAGATAGATGATAGATAGATAGATAGATAGATAGATAGATAGATAGATAGATAGATAGATAGATAGATAGATAGATAGATAGATAGATAGATAGATAGATAGATAGATAGACAGACAGACAGGCAGGAAGGCAGATGCTGTGGTTTCGTAGATAGATAGATAGATAGATAGATAGATAGATAGATAGATAGAGAGAGAGAGAGAGAGAGAGATGATAGATAGATAGATAGATAGATAGATAGATAGATAGATAGATAGATAGATAGATAGATAGATAGATAGATAGATAGATAGATAAAGGATAGATACATAGATACATAGATAGATGATAGACAGTCAGAGAGACAGGATGGCAGGCAAACACGTGCTGTTGTTATGTAGATAGATAGATAGATAGATAGATAGATAGAGAGAGAGAGAGAGAGAGAGAGAGAGAGAGAGATGATAGATAGATAGATAGATAGATAGATAGACAGACAGACAGAGAGACAGGTAGGCAGATGCTGTGGTTTCGTAGATAGATAGATACATAGATAGATAGATAGATAGATAGAGAGAGAGAGAGAGAGAGAGAGAGAGAGAGAGAGAGAGAGATGATAGATAGATAGATAGATAGATAGATAGATAGATAGATAGATAGATAGATAGATAGATAGATAGATAGATAGACAGACAGACAGACAGACAGACAGGCAGGAAGGCAGATGCTGTGTTTTCGTAGATAGATAGATAGATAGATAGATAGATAGATAGATAGATAGATAGATAGATAGATAGATAGATAGATAGATAGATAGATAGATAGATAGATAAAGGATAGATACATAGATACATAGATAGATGATAGACAGTCAGAGAGACAGGATGGCAGGCAAACACGTGGTGTTGTTATGTAGATAGATAGATAGATAGATAGATAGAGAGAGAGAGAGAGAGAGAGATGATAGATAGATAGATAGATAGATAGATAGATAGATAGATAGATAGATAGATAGATAGATAGATAGATAGATAGATAGACAGACAGACAGAGAGACAGGTAGGCAGATGCTGTGGTTTCGTAGATAGATAGATACATAGATAGATAGATAGATAGATAGATAGATAGAGAGAGAGAGAGAGAGAGAGAGATGATAGATAGATAGACAGATAGATGATAGATAGATAGATAGATAGATAGATAGATAGATAGATAGATAGATAGAGAGAGAGAGAGAGAGAGAGAGAGATGATAGATAGATAGATAGATAGATAGATAGATAGATAGATAGATAGATAGATAGATAGATAGATAGACAGACAGGCAGGAAGGCAGATGCTGTGGTTTCGTAGATAGATAGATAGATAGATAGATAGATAGATAGATAGATAGATAGATAGATAGAGAGAGAGAGAGAGAGAGAGAGAGAGATAGATGATAGATAGATAGATAGATAGATAGATAGATAGATAGATAGATAGATAGATAGATAGATAGATAGATAGATAGATAGATAGATAGATAGATAAAGGATAGATACATAGATACATAGATAGATGATAGACAGTCAGAGAGACAGGATGGCAGGCAAACACGTGCTGTTGTTATGTAGATAGATAGATAGATAGATAGATAGATAGATAGATAGATAGATAGATAGATAGATAGATAGATAGATAGATAGATAGATAGATAGATAGATAGATAGATAGATAGATAGACAGACAGACAGAGAGACAGGTAGGCAGATGCTGTGGTTTCGTAGATAGATAGATACATAGATAGATAGATAGATAGATAGATAGATAGATAGATAGACAGACAGGCAGGCAGGAAGGCAGATGCTGTGGTTTCGTAGATAGATAGATAGATAGATAGATAGATAGATAGATAGATAGAGAGAGAGAGAGAGAGAGAGAGAGAGAGATAGATGATAGATAGATAGATAGATAGATAGATAGATAGATAGATAGATAGATAGATAGATAGATAGATAGATAGATAGACAGACAGACAGAGAGACAGGTAGGCAGATGCTGTGGTTTCGTAGATAGATAGATACATAGATAGATAGATAGATAGATAGATAGATAGATAGATAGATAGATAGATAGAGAGAGAGATGATAGATAGATAGACAGATAGATGATAGATAGATAGATAGATAGATAGATAGATAGATAGATAGATAGATAGATAGATAGATAGATAGATAGATAGATAGACAGACAGACAGGCAGGAAGGCAGATGCTGTGGTTTCGTAGATAGATAGATAGATAGATAGATAGATAGATAGATAGATAGATAGATAGATAGATAGATAGAGAGAGAGAGAGAGAGAGAGAGAGAGAGAGATGATAGATAGATAGATAGATAGATAGATAGATAGATAGATAGATAGATAGATAGATAGATAGATAGATAGATAGATAGATAGATAGATAGATAGATAGACAGACAGACAGACAGACAGACAGGCAGGAAGGCAGATGCTGTGGTTTCGTAGATAGATAGATAGATAGATAGATAGATAGATAGATAGATAGATAGATAGATAGATAGATAGATAGAGAGAGAGAGAGAGATGATAGATAGATAGATAGATAGATAGATAGATAGATAGATAGATAGATAGATAGATAGATAGATAAAGGATAGATACATAGATACATAGATAGATGATAGACAGTCAGAGAGACAGGATGGCAGGCAAACACGTGCTGTTGTTATGTAGATAGATAGATAGATAGATAGATAGATAGATAGATAGATAGATAGATAGATAGATAGATAGATAGATAGATAGATAGATAGATAGAGAGAGAGAGATGATAGATAGATAGATAGATAGATAGATAGATAGATGATAGATAGATAGATAGATAGATAGATAGATAGATAGATAGATAGATAGATAGATAGATAGACAGACAGACAGAGAGACAGGTAGGCAGATGCTGTGGTTTCGTAGATAGATAGATACATAGATAGATAGATAGATAGATCGATAGATAGATAGAGAGAGAGATGATAGATAGATAGACAGATAGATGATAGATAGATAGATAGATAGATAGATAGATAGATAGATAGATAGATAGATAGATAGACAGACAGACAGAGAGACAGGTAGGCAGATGCTGTGGTTTCGTAGATAGATAGATAGATAGATAGATAGATAGATAGATAGATAGAGAGAGAGAGAGAGAGAGAGAGAGAGAGAGATAGATGATAGATAGATAGATAGATAGATAGATAGATAGATAGATAGATAGACAGACAGACAGAGAGACAGGTAGGCAGATGCTGTGGTTTCGTAGATAGATAGATACATAGATAGATAGATAGATAGATAGATAGATAGATAGATAGATAGACAGACAGGCAGGCAGGAAGGCAGATGCTGTGGTTTCGTAGATAGATAGATAGATAGATAGATAGATAGATAGATAGATAGAGAGAGAGAGAGAGAGAGAGAGAGAGAGATAGATGATAGATAGATAGATAGATAGATAGATAGATAGATAGATAGATAGATAGATAGATAGATAGATAGACAGACAGACAGAGAGACAGGTAGGCAGATGCTGTGGTTTCGTAGATAGATAGATACATAGATAGATAGATAGATAGATAGATAGATAGATAGATAGATAGATAGATAGATAGAGAGAGAGATGATAGATAGATAGACAGATAGATGATAGATAGATAGATAGATAGATAGATAGATAGATAGATAGATAGATAGATAGATAGATAGATAGACAGACAGACAGGCAGGAAGGCAGATGCTGTGGTTTCGTAGATAGATAGATAGATAGATAGATAGATAGATAGATAGATAGATAGATAGATAGATAGATAGATAGATAGATAGAGAGAGAGAGAGAGAGAGAGATGATAGATAGATAGATAGATAGATAGATAGATAGATAGATAGATAGATAGATAGATAGATAGATAGATAGATAGATAGATAGACAGACAGACAGACAGACAGACAGGCAGGAAGGCAGATGCTGTGGTTTCGTAGATAGATAGATAGATAGATAGATAGATAGATAGATAGATAGATAGATAGATAGATAGATAGAGAGAGAGAGAGAGAGAGAGAGAGAGATGATAGATAGATAGATAGATAGATAGATAGATAGATAGATAGATAGATAGATAGATAGATAGATAGATAAAGGATAGATACATAGATACATAGATAGATGATAGACAGTCAGAGAGACAGGATGGCAGGCAAACACGTGCTGTTGTTATGTAGATAGATAGATAGATAGATAGATAGATAGATAGATAGATAGATAGATAGATAGATAGATAGAGAGAGAGAGAGAGAGAGATGATAGATAGATAGATAGATAGATAGATAGATGATAGATAGATAGATAGATAGATAGATAGATAGATAGATAGATAGATAGATAGATAGATAGATAGATAGATAGATAGACAGACAGACAGAGAGACAGGTAGGCAGATGCTGTGGTTTCGTAGATAGATAGATACATAGATAGATAGATAGATAGATCGATAGATAGATAGAGAGAGAGATGATAGATAGATAGACAGATAGATGATAGATAGATAGATAGATAGATAGATAGATAGATAGATAGATAGATAGATAGATAGATAGATAGATAGACAGACAGACAGAGAGACAGGTAGGCAGATGCTGTGGTTTCGTAGATAGATAGATACATAGATAGATAGATAGATAGATAGAGAGAGAGAGAGATGATAGATAGATAGACAGATAGATGATAGATAGATAGATAGATAGATAGATAGATAGATAGATAGATAGATAGATAGATAGAGAGAGATGATAGATAGATAGATAGATAGATAGATAGATAGATAGATAGATAGATAGATAGATAGATAGATAGATAGACAGACAGACAGGCAGGAAGGCAGATGCTGTGGTTTCGTAGATAGATAGATAGATAGATAGATAGATAGATAGATAGATAGATAGATAGATAGATAGATAGATAGATAGAGAGATGATAGATAGATAGATAGATAGATAGATAGATAGATAGATAGATAGATAGATAGACAGACAGACAGACAGACAGACAGGCAGGAAGGCAGATGCTGTGGTTTCGTAGATAGATAGATAGATAGATAGATAGATAGATAGATAGAGAGAGAGAGAGAGAGAGAGAGAGAGAGAGAGAGATGATAGATAGATAGATAGATAGATAGATAGATAGATAGATAGATAGATAGATAGATAGATAGACAGACAGACAGACAGACAGACAGACAGGCAGGCAGGAAGGCAGATGCTGTGGTTTCGTAGATAGATAGATAGATAGATAGATAGATAGATAGATAGATAGATAGATAGATAGATAGATAGATAGATAGATAGATAGATAAAGGATAGATACATAGATACATAGATAGATGATAGACAGTCAGAGAGACAGGATGGCAGGCAAACACGTGCTGTTGTTATGTAGATAGATAGATAGATAGATAGATAGATAGATAGATAGATAGA
>JAXLNS010000049.1:197500-200000 GCA_037215915.1 Pantherophis vulpinus | reverse complement strand
AGATAGATAGATAGATAGATAGATAGATAGATAGATAGATAGATAGATAGATAGATAGATAGATAGATAGATAGATAGATAGACAGACAGAGAGACAGGCAGGCAGATGCTGTGGTTTCGTAGATAGATAGATAGATAGATAGATAGATAGATAGATAGATAGATAGATAGATAGATAGATAGATAGATAGATAGATAGATAGATAGATAAAGGATAGATACATAGATACATAGATAGATGATAGACAGTCAGAGAGACAGGATGGCAGGCAAACACGTGCTGTTGTTATGTAGATAGATAGATAGATAGATAGATAGAGAGAGAGAGAGAGAGAGAGAGAGAGAGAGAGAGAGATGATAGATAGATAGATAGATAGATAGATAGATAGATAGATAGATAGATAGATAGATAGATAGATAGATAGATAGATAGATAGATAGATAGACAGACAGACAGAGAGACAGGTAGGCAGATGCTGTGGTTTCGTAGATAGATAGATAGATAGATAGATAGATAGATAGATAGATAGATAGATAGATAGATAGATAGATAGATAGATAGATAGATAGATAGATAGATAGATAGATAGATAGATAGATAGATAGATAGATAGATAGATAGACAGACAGGCAGGAAGGCAGATGCTGTGGTTTCGTAGATAGATAGATAGATAGATAGATAGATAGATAGATAGATAGATAGATAGATAGAGAGAGAGAGAGATGATAGATAGATAGATAGATAGATAGATAGATAGATAGATAGATAGATAGATAGATAGATAGATAGACAGACAGACAGACAGACAGACAGAGAGACAGGTAGGCAGATGCTGTGGTTTCGTAGATAGATAGATAGATAGATAGATAGATAGATAGATAGATAGATAGATAGATAGATAGATAGATAGATAGATAGATAGATAGATAGATAGATAGATAGACAGACAGGCAGGAAGGCAGATGCTGTGGTTTCGTAGATAGATAGATAGATAGATAGATAGATAGATAGATAGATAGATAGATAGATAGATAGATAGAGAGAGAGATGATAGATAGATAGATAGATAGATAGATAGATAGATAGATAGATAGATAGATAGATAGATAGATAGATAGACAGACAGACAGACAGACAGACAGACAGACAGACAGGCAGGCAGATGCTGTGGTTTCGTAGATAGATAGATAGATAGATAGATAGATAGATAGATAGATAGATAGATAGATAGATAGATAGATAGATAGATAGATAGATAGAGAGATAGATAGATAGATAGATAGATAGATAGATAGATAGATAGATAGATAGATAGATAGATAGATAGACAGACAGAGAGACAGGCAGGCAGATGCTGTGGTTTCGTAGATAGATAGATAGATAGATAGATAGATAGATAGATAGATAGATAGATAGATAGATAGATAGATAGATAGATAGATAAAGGATAGATACATAGATACATAGATAGATGATAGACAGTCAGAGAGACAGGATGGCAGGCAAACACGTGCTGTTGTTATGTAGATAGATAGATAGATAGATAGATAGATAGATAGAGAGAGAGAGAGAGAGAGAGAGAGAGAGAGATGATAGATAGATAGATAGATAGATAGATAGATAGATAGATAGATAGATAGATAGATAGATAGATAGATAGATAGATAGATAGACAGACAGACAGAGAGACAGGTAGGCAGATGCTGTGGTTTCGTAGATAGATAGATAGATAGATAGATAGATAGATAGATAGATAGATAGATAGATAGATAGATAGATAGATAGATAGATAGATAGATAGATAGATAGATAGATAGATAGATAGACAGACAGGCAGGAAGGCAGATGCTGTGGTTTCGTAGATAGATAGATAGATAGATAGATAGATAGATAGATAGATAGATAGATAGATAGATAGATAGATAGAGAGAGAGAGAGAGAGATGATAGATAGATAGATAGATAGATAGATAGATAGATAGATAGATAGATAGATAGATAGATAGATAGATAGACAGACAGACAGACAGACAGACAGAGAGACAGGTAGGCAGATGCTGTGGTTTCGTAGATTGATAGATACATAGATAGATAGATAGATAGATAGATAGATAGATAGATAGATATAGAGAGAGATGATAGATAGATAGACAGATAGATGATAGATAGATAGATAGATAGATAGATAGATAGATAGATAGATAGAGAGAGATGATAGATAGATAGATAGATAGATAGATAGATAGATAGATAGATAGATAGATAGATAGATAGATAGATAGATAGATAGATAGATAGACAGACAGACAGGCAGGAAGGCAGATGCTGTGGTTTCGTAGATAGATAGATAGATAGATAGATGATAGATAGATAGATAGATAGATAGATAGATAGATAGATAGATAGATAGATAGATAGAGAGATGATAGATAGATAGATAGATAGATAGATAGATAGATAGATAGATAGATAGATAGATAGATAGACAGACAGACAGAGA
>JAXLNS010000049.1:140000-142500 GCA_037215915.1 Pantherophis vulpinus | reverse complement strand
GGTAGGTAGGTAGGTGGGTGGGTAGGTAGGTAGGTAGATAGATAGATAGATAGATAGATAGATAGATAGATAGATAGATAGATAGATAGATAGATAGATAGATAGACAGACAGACAGACAGAGAGACAGGCAGGCAGATATGTGGTTTCGTTGATAGATAGATAGATAGATAGATAGATAGATAGATAGATAGATAGATAGATAGATAGATAGTGTGTGTGTCTGTGAGAGGGAAGATAGATAGAAAGATAGGTAGGTAGGTAGGTAGGTAGGTAGGTAGGTAGGTAGGTAGGTAGGTGGGTGGGTAGGTAGGTAGGTAGATAGATAGATAGATAGATAGATAGATAGATAGATAGATAGATAGATAGATAGATAAGAGACTGACAGAGAGACAGGCAGGCAGGTAGGCAGGCAGGTGCTTTCAGTATGTAGATAGATGATAGATAGATAGATAGATAGATAGATAGATAGATAGATAGATAGATAGATAGATAGATAGATAGACAGACAGACAGACAGACAGACAGGCAGGCAGGCAGATGCTGTGGTTTCGTAGATAGATAGATGATAGATAGATAGATAGATAGATAGATAGATAGATAGATAGATAGATAGATAGATAGATAGATAGATAGATAGATAGATAGATAGATAGATAGATAGATAGATAGATAGATAGATAGACAGACAGAGAGACAGGCAGGCAGATGCTGTGGTTTCGTAGATAGATAGATAGATAGATAGATAGATAGATAGATAGATAGATAGATAGATAGATAGATAGATAGATAGATAGATAGATAGATAGATAGATAGACAGACAGACAGACAGACAGGCAGGAAGGCAGATGCTGTGATTTCGTAGATAGATAGATAGATAGATAGATAGATAGATAGATAGATAGATAGATAGATAGATAGATAGATAGATAGATAGATAGATAGATAGATGATAGATAGATAGATAGAGAGATGATAGATAGAGAGATAGATAGATAGAGAGATAGATGATAGATAGATAGATAGATAGATAGATAGATAGATAGATAGATAGATAGATAGACAGACAGACAGACACAGCAGGAAGGCAGATGCTGTGGTTTCGTAGATAGATAGATAGATAGATAGATAGATAGATAGATAGATAGATAGATAGATAAAGGATAGATACATAGATACATAGATAGATGATAGACAGTCAGAGAGACAGGATGGCAGGCAAACACGTGCTGTTGTTATGTAGATAGATAGATAGATAGATAGATAGATAGATAGATAGATAGAGAGAGAGAGAGAGAGAGAGAGAGAGAGAGATGATAGATAGATAGATAGATAGATAGATAGATAGATAGATAGATAGATAGATAGATAGATAGATAGATAGATAGATAGATAGATAGATAGATAGATAGATAGATAGATAGATAGATAGACAGACAGACAGACAGAGAGACAGGTAGGCAGATGCTGTGGTTTCATAGATAGATAGATAGATAGATAGATAGATAGATAGATAGATAGATAGATAGATAGATAGATAGATAGATAGATAGATAGATAGATAGATAGATAGACAGACAGGCAGGAAGGCAGATGCTGTGGTTTCGTAGATAGATAGATAGATAGATAGATAGATAGATAGATAGATAGATAGATAGATAGATAGATAGATAGATAGAGAGAGAGATGATAGATAGATAGATAGATAGATAGATAGATAGATAGATAGATAGATAGACAGACAGACAGACAGAGACAGGCAGGCAGATGCTGTGGTTTCGTTGATAGATAGATAGATAGATAGATAGATAGATAGATAGATAGATAGATAGATAGATAGATAGTGTGTGTGTCTGTGAGAGGGAAGATAGATAGAAAGATAGGTAGGTAGGTAGGTAGGTAGGTAGGTAGGTAGGTAGGTGGGTAGGTAGATAGATAGATAGATAGATAGATAGATAGATAGATAGATAGATAGATAGATGATAGATAGATAGATAGATAGATAGATAGATAGATAGATAGATAGATAGATAGATAGATAGATAGATAAGAGACTGACAGAGAGACAGGCAGGCAGGTAGGCAGGCAGGTGCTTTCAGTATGTAGATAGATGATAGATAGATAGATAGATAGATAGATAGATAGATAGATAGATAGATAGATAGATAGATAGATAGATAGATAGATAGATAGACAGACAGACAGACAGACAGACAGGCAGGCAGGCAGATGCTGTGGTTTCGTAGATAGATAGATGATAGATAGATAGATAGATAGATAGATAGATAGATAGATAGATAGATAGATAGATAGATAGATAGATAGATAGATAGATAGATAGATAGATAGACAGACAGAGAGACAGGCAGGCAGATGCTGTGGTTTCGTAGATAGATAGATAGATAGATAGATAGATAGATAGATAGATAGATAGATAGATAGATAGATAGATAGATAGATAGATAGATAGATAGATAGATAGATAGATAGATAGATAGAC
>JAXLNS010000049.1:92500-115000 GCA_037215915.1 Pantherophis vulpinus | reverse complement strand
ATAGATAGATAGATAGATAGAGAGAGAGAGAGAGAGAGAGAGATGATAGATAGATAGATAGATAGATAGATAGATAGATAGATAGATAGATAGATAGATAGATAGATAGATAGATAGATAGATAGATAGATAGACAGACAGACAGACAGAGAGACAGGCAGGCAGATATGTGGTTTCGTTGATAGATAGATAGATAGATAGATAGATAGATAGATAGATAGATAGATAGATAGATAGATAGATAGATAGATAGATAGATAGATAGTGTGTGTGTCTGTGAGAGGGAAGATAGATAGAAAGATAGGTAGGTAGGTAGGTAGGTAGATAGGTAGGTGGTTAGGTAGGTAGGTAGGTAGGTAGGTAGATAGATAGATAGATAGATAGATAGATAGATAGATAGATAGATAGATAGATGATTGATAGATAGATAGATAGATAGATAGATAGATAGATAGATAGATAGATAGATAGATAAGAGACTGACAGAGAGACAGGCAGGCAGGTAGGCAGGCAGGTGCTTTCAGTATGTAGATAGATGATAGATAGATAGATAGATAGATAGATAGATAGATAGATAGATAGATAGATAGATAGATAGATAGATAGATAGATAAAAGATAGATACATAGATAGATAGATAGATAGATAGATAGATAGATAGATAGATAGATAGATAGATAGATAGACAGACAGGCAGGAAGGCAGATGCTGTGGTTTCGTAGATAGATAGATAGATAGATAGATAGATAGATAGATAGATAGATAGATAGATAGATAGATAGATAGATAGATAGATAGATAGATAGATAGATAGATAGAGAGATGATAGATAGAGAGATAGATAGATAGATAGATAGATAGATAGATAGATAGATAGAGAGAGATGATAGATAGAGAGAGATGATAGATAGATAGATAGATAGATAGATAGATAGATAGATAGATAGATAGATAGATAGATAAAGGATAGATACATAGATACATAGATAGATGATAGACAGTCAGAGAGACAGGATGGCAGGCAAACACGTGCTGTTGTTATGTAGATAGATAGATAGATAGATAGATAGATAGAGAGAGAGAGAGAGAGAGAGAGAGAGAGAGAGATGATAGATAGATAGATAGATAGATAGATAGATAGATAGATAGATAGATAGATAGATAGATAGATAGATAGATAGATAGATAGATAGATAGACAGACAGACAGACAGACAGAGAGACAGGTAGGCAGATGCTGTGGTTTCATAGATAGATAGATAGATAGATAGATAGATAGATAGATAGATAGATAGATAGATAGATAGATAGATAGATAGATAGATAGATAGATAGATAGATAGATAGATAGATAGACAGACAGGCAGGAAGGCAGATGCTGTGGTTTCGTAGATAGATAGATAGATAGATAGATAGATAGATAGATAGATAGATAGATAGATAGATAGATAGAGAGAGAGAGAGAGAGAGAGAGATGATAGATAGATAGATAGATAGATAGATAGATAGATAGATAGATAGATAGATAGATAGATAGATAGATAGATAGATAGATAGATAGACAGACAGACAGACAGACAGACAGGCAGGCAGATATGTGGTTTCGTTGATAGATAGATAGATAGATAGATAGATAGATAGATAGATAGATAGATAGATAGATAGATAGATAGATAGATAGATAGATAGATAGATAGTGTGTGTGTCTGTGAGAGGGAAGATAGATAGAAAGATAGGTAGGTAGGTAGGTAGGTAGATAGGTAGGTGGTTAGGTAGGTAGGTAGGTAGGTAGGTAGATAGATAGATAGATAGATAGATAGATAGATAGATAGATAGATGATTGATAGATAGATAGATAGATAGATAGATAGATAGATAGATAGATAGATAGATAAGAGACTGACAGAGAGACAGGCAGGCAGGTAGGCAGGCAGGTGCTTTCAGTATGTAGATAGATGATAGATAGATAGATAGATAGATAGATAGATAGATAGATAGATAGATAGATAGATAGATAGATAGATAGATAGATAGATGAAAGTAGATAGATAGATAGATAGATAGATAGATAGATAGATAGATAGATAGATAGATAGATAGATAGATAGATAGACAGACAGACAGACAGACAGACAGACAGGCAGGCAGATGCTGTGGTTTCGTAGATAGATAGATAGATAGATAGATAGATAGATAGATAGATAGATAGATAGATAGATAGATAGATAGATAGATAGATAGATAGATAGATAGATAGATAGATAGATGAAAGTAGATAGATAGATAGATAGATAGATAGATAGATAGATAGATAGATAGATAGATAGATAGATAGATAGACAGACAGACAGACAGACAGACAGACAGGCAGGCAGATGCTGTGGTTTCGTAGATAGATAGATAGATAGATAGATAGATAGATAGATAGATAGATAGATAGATAGATAGATAGATAGATAGATAGATAGATAGATAGATAGATAGATAGATAGATAGACAGACAGAGAGACAGGCAGGCAGATGCTGTGGTTTCGTAGATAGATAGATAGATAGATAGATAGATAGATAGATAGATAGATAGATAGATAGATAGATAGATAGATAGATAGATAGATAGATAGATAGATAGATAAAAGATAGATACATAGATACATAGATAGATGATAGACAGTCAGAGAGACAGGCAGGCAGGCAACCAGGTGCTGTTGGTATGTAGACAGATAGATAGATAGATAGATAGATAGATAGATAGATAGATAGATAGATAGATAGATAGATAGATAGATAGATAGATAGATAGATAGATAGATAGAGAGACAGACAGACAGAGAGACAGGCAGGCAGATATGTGGTTTCGTTGATAGATAGATAGATAGATAGATAGATAGATAGATAGATAGATAGATAGATAGATAGATAGATAGATAGATAGATAGATAGATAGTGTGTGTGTCTGTGAGAGGGAAGATAGATAGAAAGATAGGTAGGTAGGTAGGTAGGTAGGTAGGTAGGTAGGTAGGTAGGTAGATAGATAGATAGATAGATAGATAGATAGATAGATAGATAGATAGATAGATAGATGATTGATAGATAGATAGATAGATAGATAGATAGATAGATAGATAGATAGATAGATAGATAGATAGGAGACTGACAGAGAGACAGGCAGGCAGGTAGGCAGGCAGGTGCTTTCAGTATGTAGATAGATGATAGATAGATAGATAGATAGATAGATAGATAGATAGATAGATAGATAGATAGATGAAAGTAGATAGATAGATAGATAGATAGATAGATAGATAGATAGATAGATAGATAGATAGATAGATAGATAGATAGATAGACAGACAGACAGACAGACAGACAGGCAGGCAGGCAGATGCTGTGGTTTCGTAGATAGATAGATAGATAGATAGATAGATAGATAGATAGATAGATAGATAGATAGATAGATAGATAGATAGATAGATAGATAGATAGATAGATAGATAGACAGACAGAGAGACAGGCAGGCAGATGCTGTGGTTTCGTAGATAGATAGATAGATAGATAGATAGATAGATAGATAGATAGATAGATAGATAGATAGATAGATAGATAGATAGATAGATAGATAAAAGATAGATACATAGATACATAGATAGATGATAGACAGTCAGAGAGACAGGCAGGCAGGCAACCAGGTGCTGTTGGTATGTAGACAGATAGATAGATAGATAGATAGATAGATAGATAGATAGATAGATAGATAGATAGATAGATAGATAGATAGATAGATAGATAGATAGATAAAAGATAGATACATAGATACATAGATAGATGATAGACAGTCAGAGAGACAGGATGGCAGGCAAACACGTGCTGTTGTTATGTAGATAGATAGATAGATAGATAGATAGATAGATAGATGATAGATAGATAGATAGATAGATGATAGATAGATAGATAGATAGATAGATAGATAGATAGATAGATAGATAGATAGATAGATAGATAGATAGATAGATAGACAGACAGACAGACAGGCAGGAAGGCAGATGCTGTGGTTTCGTAGATAGATAGATAGATAGATAGATAGATAGATAGATAGATAGATAGATAGATAGATAGATAGATAGATAGATAGATAGATAGATAGATAGATAGATAGATAGATAGAGATGATAGATAGATAGATAGATAGATAGATAGATAGATAGATAGATAGATAGAGAGAGAGAGAGAGAGATGATAGATAGATAGATAGATAGATAGATAGATAGATAGATAGATAGATAGATAGATAGATAAAGGATAGATACATAGATACATAGATAGATGATAGACAGTCAGTGAGACAGGATGGCAGGCAAACACGTGCTGTTGTTATGTAGATAGATAGATAGATAGATAGATAGATAGATAGATAGATAGATAGATAGAGAGAGAGAGAGATGATAGATAGATAGATAGATAGATAGATAGATAGATAGATAGATAGATAGATAGATAGATAGATAGATAGATAGATAGACAGACAGACAGAGAGACAGGTAGGCAGATGCTGTGGTTTCGTAGATAGATAGATACATAGATAGATAGATAGATAGATAGATAGATAGATAGATAGATAGATAGATAGATAGACAGACAGACAGACAGACAGACAGACAGGCAGGCAGGCAGATGCTGTGGTTTCGTAGATAGATAGATAGATAGATAGATAGATAGATAGATAGATAGATAGATAGATAGATAGATAGATAGATAGATAGATAGATAGATAGATAGATAGATAGATAGATAGATAGATTGATAGATAGATAGATAGATAGATAGATAGATAAAAGATAGATACATAGATACATAGATAGATGATAGACAGTCAGAGAGACAGGCAGGCAGGCAACCAGGTGCTGTTGGTATGTAGACAGATAGATAGATAGATAGATAGATAGATAGATAGATAGATAGATAGATAGATAGATAGATAGATAGATAGATAGATAGATAGATAGATGATAGATAAAAGATAGATACATAGATACATAGATAGATGATAGACAGTCAGAGAGACAGGATGGCAGGCAAACACGTGCTGTTGTTATGTAGATAGATAGATGATAGATAGATAGATAGATAGATAGATAGATAGATAGATAGATAGATAGATAGATAGATAGATGATAGATAGATAGATAGATAGATAGATAGATAGATAGATAGATAGATAGATAGATAGACAGACAGACAGACAGGCAGGAAGGCAGATGCTGTGGTTTCGTAGATAGATAGATAGATAGATAGATAGATAGATAGATAGATAGATAGAGAGAGAGAGAGAGAGATGATAGATAGATAGATAGATAGATAGATAGATAGATAGAGAGAGAGAGAGATGATAGATAGATAGATAGATAGTTAGATAGATAGATAGATAGATGATAGATAGATAGATAGATAGATAGATAGATAGATAGATAGACAGACAGACAGTTAGGAAGGCAGATGCTGTGGTTTCGTAGATAGATAGATACATAGATAGATAGATAGATAGATAGATAGATAGATAGATAGAGAGAGAGAGAGAGAGAGAGAGAGATGATAGATAGATAGACAGATAGACAGATAGATGATAGATAGATAGATAGATAGATAGATAGATAGATAGATAGATAGATAGATAGATAGATAGATAAAAGATAGATACATATATACATAGATAGATGATAGACCGTCAGAGAGACAGGCAGGCAGGCAACCAGGTGCTGTTGGTATGTAGACAGATAGATAGATAGATAGATAGATAGATAGATAGATAGATAGATAGATAGATAGAAAGATAGATAGATAGATAGATAGATAGATAGATAGATAGATAGATAGATAGATAGATAGATAGATAAAAGATAGATACATAGATACATAGATACATAGATAGATGATAGACAGTCAGAGAGACAGGCAGGCAGGCAACCAGGTGCTGTTGGTATGTAGATAGATAGATAGATAGATAGATAGATAGATAGATAGATAGATAGATAGATAGATAGATAGATAGATAGATAGATAGATAGATGATAGACAGGGAGAGAGACATGCAGGAAGGAAGGTGCTGTCGGTACGTAGATAGATGGATAGATAGATAGATAGATAGATAGATAGATAGATAGATAGATAGATAGATAGATAGATAGATAGATAGATAGATAGATAGATAGATAGATACATAGATACATATATGCATACATAGATAGATACATAGATAGATACATAGATACATAGATAGATCATAGATATACAGAGAGACAGGCAGGCAGGCAGGCAGGCAGGCATGCAGGTGCTGTCTGTATGTAGATAGATAGATAGATAGATGATAGATAGATAGATAGATAGATAGATAGATAGATAGATAGATAGACAGAGAGACAGGCATGCAGGTGCTGTCTGTTTGTAGATAGATAGATAGATAGATGATAGATAGATAGATAGATAGATAGATAGATAGATAGATAGATAGATAGATAGATAGATAGATAGATAGATAGATAGATACATAGATACATAGATACATAGATACATAGATAGATGATAGACAGTCAGAGAGACAGGATGGCAGGCAAACACGTGCTGTTGTTATGTAGATAGATAGAAGATAGATAGATAGATAGATAGATAGATAGATAGATAGATAGATAGATAGATGATAGATAGATAGATAGAGAGAGAGAGAGAGAGAGAGAGAGAGAGAGAGAGAGAGAGAGAGAGAGAGATAGATAGATAGATAGATAGATAGATAGATAGATAGATAGATAGATAGATAGATAGATAGACAGACAGACAGGCAGGAAGGCAGATGCTGTGGTTTCGTAGATAGATAGATAGATAGATAGATAGATAGATAGATAGATAGATAGATAGATAGATAGATAGATAGATAGATAGATAGATAGATAGATGATAGATAGATAGATAGATAGATAGATAGATAGATAGATAGATAGATAGACTGTCAGATGTAAATGCCTTATTCTCTAATGTGTAAATAGTATATGAATGGGATATCAGGGGTTAACTTATTCTTCAATCCTTAATGTATTCATGACTCATCACTCCCACACATAGCTCCACCCATTGTATATATAAGGAGCCATCTTCACCCTTTTCCTTGCTTCTATCTGTGAATATTCAGTGAATATAGAATGCCTATTGTAAATAAAAGGAAATATATTTAAATCTTTACTTCTTAATATCTTTATTGAGTCTGATCCAGAAAATATTGCAACAAGCTGGTAGCAGAGGATGGTTAATTGACTCAATAAAAACTTAAAAATGTCTAAGAAGGATAGGCCCAACACCAGGGCCTACAGCAAAGAAATGGAAACAGAACAAGAAATAATCAACGAATCCACAAACGCAATTTCAAGAGAATCCGAAGAATACACCACTGAAGACGAAGAAATAATAGATGAAAACGATGACCAGAAGGAAATCGAAATAGAGAATAACGAACTCAGGTCAGAGATATTAAAACTATTAAAAAGCCAGAAAAATGATGAAAGCCTCATCGCGAACCTCCAAGAAATGCTGAAGAACAGCGGAGCAGCGAAAGAGAAAAACATCACTAATGAGAAGTCTAAAGAACCAAAAATTGTGAGTGATATGACTACAGAGAAAGCTATTACGAAGAAGAAGAAATGTGATCCCGCGCGAAATTTTGAATGGCAGCCATCTTGGTTTCAACAGGCCTCCAAGGTGAGCGAAGCAGAGCCAATCAAAACGCTCAGTTCAAAATTTCTGGCGCGAAAAACATTATCTGACAACGAAAATGAAAAAGAGGATTCAAACTCCTCGGAAGAGCCAGAATCAGAAAGTGAAGATGATTCAACAAAATCCCAAGTAAAGTCAGCGATGAAAACGCTTTTTGCTGCATTTGGGCCAAAACTAAAAATTACCAAAAAGACACCGAAGAAGAGAGCGAACAAGCCGATACCTCAAGACCTGCCCGCTCCCATCCTGACTTCGAGAGCGACGACGCCCGAACCTAGAGAGCCTTGTCGATTCCGCCCTACACCAAAGACCGAAGCAAGTGACTACGCTTCCAAAAAGAAAAGAAGAGCAGCCGCCGTCGTCAGAGCTCCCAAGGCCGAAACAGAGACCGACTCATCTGAAGAAGAGCAAAGCGAGCGAGCCGCGGTGGAGAGAACCTTCCATAACGAAGTCAAAGAAGAAATGGACAACGCGCATGCGCGAAACTACGCAGACGACCCGGGAAGACATGAACTGGTGAAAGAGCCACGCAGACTCGTTGCGAGCATCCCCATGCCGTTTTGCAATTTTCTACACTTGCGAGACCACGGACTACCTCAGGTTGTAAGTAATGGACAAAATAATGTGGGAAACTTACCCAGTGACTTCCCAAAACTAAGGGTTGATGGCATTAATTTGCAAGAATGGTATCAACAGCTCCAGGTGGTCTTTATGAAAGAAAACTTACTATTCTTTATCACTAGTCCCCCAAAAAGACCTTGGACTTTAAAAATAGATTGTTTACATCATAGAGCTTTTTACTTAATAATATCTAGTGTGTCTCCTGCAATGTATCATAGCATCAAACCAAATCAGACTGTTTCTGAAATTATCCAATGCATGTTTAATTTGTTTCACAGCGACAGTGTAGCTACCACCACAAGAATGTCTAAGGATTTCTTTTCATCTAGAGTAAAACCAGGGGTTTCCATAAGTGAGCATTTAATATCTTTAAACAAAATAAGAGCTGAGCTGCACTTGAGGGGGGAGGTGATTTCAGACCAAACAATGAAAAGTGTTATTATCAACTCACTTGATTCATCATGGGATAGCTTTATGTCACATTTAGACACTATCAATCTAGGATATTTATCCATAGAAAGTCTATCTAACAAATTGATAGCAGAAGACAATTCAAGAAAAAATCGTTCTAGCAATCACACAGAACACAAACCTTTTAAGAAAGTAGTTTTCCAAGAAAAATATAATGAAACATACAAATGTCACAATTGTGGATCCAGGGAACACAATAGAAGAGATTGCCCCAAAATTTCAAAGGAAAGACATAGGTCAGAATATAGGAACAAATACAATTATAGACAGTCCTCCATAGATAGACATAGATATAGGAGCCCACCAAATTACAGAGAAAATAGAGGGGGCAGAGAAAATTCAAAAGATAGAAAATCTGGTTCACTGAATGGACTAAACAAACAAGACAACACAAAATTACAGCAAAATGAGAACAATAATTGGCTTATTGATTCTGGAGCAACTAATCACACCACTAATAACAAAAATATATTGTCTTCATTTACAGAAGATAAATTTGTAATAAAGGTAGCTAACCAAGAAAAGGTTCAAGTATTAGGCAGAGGGAATGTAACTTTGCCTGGTCTAGGAAAAATAGAGGGGGTATTGTTAATACCTGAAATACCTCATAACATACTAAGTGCCATAAAACTAAGTAGAGATTCTGACATTAATATAGTTTTCTCAAAGGGAAAAGCGACTTTAGAGAAGAATAAAACAAGTATAGGCACTGTAACGATTAAAGGAGGCCTACCTTATTTGATAACAAAGGAAGAATGGTTGCATAACATTGATTCAAATATAGAAGATTGTATTGAAGCAGATGATGAAAATATTAGCAACAGTGACAATGATGAATGTAAAATATCTCATAATCATATAGATACACACGATAAAAAAAAACCAAAAATAGGTAAGCCAATTCATGATGAGTGTGCTCACATCTTGCATAGGAAGTTAGGACATGCCAGTTTTCCTGTAGTACAAAAAATGACTGAACACGCAGAAGGTGTCAAAATAAAAAATTGTGAAAACTATTTGGAATGCTCAGTATGTAAATCTACAAAACTAAAAACTAGTCCCAGGCCAAGAAACTCTACTAGATCAACTTGTTTATGTTGCAAGATTTTCTGGATCAGACTCAATAAGGATATTAAGAAGTAAAGGTTTAAATATATTTCCTTTTATTTACAATAGGCATTCTATATTCACTGAATATTCACAGATAGAAGCAAGGAAAAGGGTGAAGATGGCTCCTTATATATACAATGGGTGGAGCTATGTGTGGGAGTGATGAGTCATGAATACATTAAGGATAGAAGAATAAGTTAACCCCTGATATCCCATTCATATACTATTTACACATTAGAGAATAAGGCATTTACATCTGACAAATCCCCCTCTAAATGCCGATTCGTTATACAACACCAATTACATTCAGATTCAGGACAATATAAAATATGCAGTTTAGAAGTCAGATATTTGTGCTGTTTAGAAGGTAAGGGCTTTGTTAATATGTCAGCTAATTGTTCTGAAGTATCACAGTGTATTGCTTTAATAAATCCATCCTGAGACAACTGTCTCACATGTTTAAATTTTATATCTATATGTCTGGACCTTTGTCCAATGGCATCAGATCTAGATATTTCAATAGCTGCTTTATTGTCTTCATGCATGACAAAAGGCAAAGCAGGTTTTCTCCAAACATCTGAAATTAAATCGTTAAACCATACAAGGTTATTTGCAGCTTTGGATAAACAAACATATTCTGCTTCTGTCGTTGAAGTGGCTACTAGTTCTTGTTTACCAGTGTACCAGTAAACTGGACAGTCATTTAAGAGAAAAATATAGCCAGATGTACTTTTTCTGCATGACGTGTCTCCAGCCCAATCTGCATCTGCGTAACATACAAGCTTTGGTTCTTTATTATCACTAGGTTCTAATATTAAGCAGAAATCTAGAGTACTTTTCAGATATCTTAAAATTCTTTTAACAGCTTCCCAGTGATACATTGTTGGTTTGCTGACGTGTCTGGATAATAAGTTGAGTGGTAAAGCGATATCTGGCCTAGTCCAATTAGATATATAGAGAAGCGAACCTATGATTGATCTATAAAACGTGTTATCCTTGAATTCAGGGGAAGATTCATCAGTATTTCTAAGAAAATCAGTTTGCATAGGAGTATCACAGGGTTTGGCATTGATTAGGTTACATTTATTCAAAAGTTCTATAATTTTATCTCTTTGAGTAAGTTTGAATCCCCTTCTAGTCTTATTAATTTGGACACCAAGATATTTGTTCACTTTACCTAGGGATTTCAACGAGAAATGTTCATTTAACTTATTTACAAAAGTTTCTCTTCTCTCTTTGTGTTTTCCTATATACAAAATGTCATCTACGTAAATCAATACAAATTCAACGTAGTTGTCACCCTTCTTGACAAAAAAACAGTTATCAGCAGTGGTAGCATTGAAATCCATAGTCTTAAGTACTTTTATCAAACAATCATACCATCTTTTACCAGATTGTTTTAATCCGTACAAACTCTTATTCAACAACCAAATTTCATTTTTGTTGGTGTATTGACTGTGAGGTGCTCTTACATATATTTCCTTATCTAGTTTCGCGTGTAGATAAGCAGTCTGTATGTCATATTGAAATACATCAAGGTTGAGTGCTGATGCTACCACTAGAGCTGTTTTGACACTCTCTGTTCTTACTGTGGGGGAATACGTATCAGTATAGTCCTCCGGATATTTCTGTGCATAACCTTGTGCAACTAATCTAGCTTTGTATAGAGTATTGCCTCCTTCTAAATTCTTAATTTTATATATCCACCTGGTACCAATAATTGTTTTATCTTTAGGTGCAATTGCAGGTGTAAATACATTTAATCCTTGTAAACTTTCCATCTCTTTCTTCATAGCTAGTTCCCATTTTTCTTTTTCTTCACGAGGAAGTTTTAACACTTCCTCATATGTGTTAGGTGTTATTGGTTCACCATCCATATGCATTATGTAATCCCTGTATTTATTTGGCATTTGATTCCTGTTGTTCCTAATGACTCTTTCAGGTTTGCTATTGTTATCGTGCAAATATCTTGCTTCCTTTTTTGTCAGTGTGTCTGTCCTTATTTTGTGTTGGCTATTTGTCCAAGTTTTAGTTTTGCTTTTGTGTTTGTTGATATTTTGTTTTTCTATGGTCCCTTCCTCATGAGGTTTTGTTTCTTTGCATTTATTTGGAAATATTTCATTAAGATGTAATTTAGACCAGTTGGCTTGTTCATGGAACACAGCTGTTCTGGAAACTATAAATTTGTTATTATTATCAATGAATCTGTATCCTTTGGTGCCAGTTTCATATCCCATGAATCTGAGTCTTCTGGATACATTTTCTCCCTTTCTTCTCAACTGTTTGGGTATGTGTACGTCTGCAGTGACTCCAAATATGTGCATGTGTGACAATTTTGGCTTCCTATTATACATTACTTCGTATGGTGTCTTGTTTACAATACTGGACCAGGTTCTATTTTGTGTGTAATTTGAATAATGTAGGGCTTCTGACCAAAATTGTTTGCTTAAGCCAGCATCCTCCAATGTGCACCTAATCATGGTTTGTAATGTGGAATTTTTCCTCTCTGCAATTCCGTTCTGGAACGCAGAAAATGGACTAGACGTGTAATGTAGCATTCCTCTGTCCTTTAACCATTGGGAGAATTCTTTAGACATGAATTCACATCCCCTATCTGTCATAATTTGTTTTATTCTGATATTGTGTTGTGTTTCTATGCGTTTGTAAAATTCCTTAAATTTTTGAAATGTTTCATCTTTATGTTTTAGTGTATAAACAAACCCATAACGGCTATAATCGTCTACTATTGTCAGGAAGTAACGTTTTCTATAAGTGATTGATGGAGTTAATGGGCCTACTAGGTCCATGTGTACTAAGTCAAAAATTTTGTTAGTTGATCTAGTAGAGTTTTTTGGCCTGGGACTAGTTTTTAGTTTTGTAGATTTACATACTGAGCATTCCAAATAGTTTTCACAATTTTTTATTTTGACACCTTCTGCGTGTTCAGTCATTTTTTGTACTACAGGAAAACTGGCATGTCCTAACTTCCTATGCAAGATGTGAGCACACTCATCATGAATTGGCTTACCTATTTTTGGTTTTTTTTTATCGTGTGCATCTGTATGATTATGAGATATTTTACATTCATCATTGTCACTGTTGCTAATATTTTCATCATCTGCTTCAATACAATCTTCTATATTTGAATCAATGTTGTGCAACCATTCTTCCTTTGTTATCAAATAAGGTAGGCCTCCTTTAATCGTTACAGTGCCTATACTTGTTTTATTCTTCTCTAAAGTCGCTTTTCCCTTTGAGAAAACTATATTAATGTCAGAATCTCTACTTAGTTTTATGGCACTTAGTATGTTATGAGGTATTTCAGGTATTAACAATACCCCCTCTATTTTTCCTAGACCAGGCAAAGTTACATTCCCTCTGCCTAATACTTGAACCTTTTCTTGGTTAGCTACCTTTATTACAAATTTATCTTCTGTAAATGAAGACAATATATTTTTGTTATTAGTGGTGTGATTAGTTGCTCCAGAATCAATAAGCCAATTATTGTTCTCATTTTGCTGTAATTTTGTGTTGTCTTGTTTGTTTAGTCCATTCAGTGAACCAGATTTTCTATCTTTTGAATTTTCTCTGCCCCCTCTATTTTCTCTGTAATTTGGTGGGCTCCTATATCTATGTCTATCTATGGAGGACTGTCTATAATTGTATTTGTTCCTATATTCTGACCTATGTCTTTCCTTTGAAATTTTGGGGCAATCTCTTCTATTGTGTTCCCTGGATCCACAATTGTGACATTTGTATGTTTCATTATATTTTTCTTGGAAAACTACTTTCTTAAAAGGTTTGTGTTCTGTGTGATTGCTAGAACGATTTTTTCTTGAATTGTCTTCTGCTATCAATTTGTTAGATAGACTTTCTATGGATAAATATCCTAGATTGATAGTGTCTAAATGTGACATAAAGCTATCCCATGATGAATCAAGTGAGTTGATAATAACACTTTTCATTGTTTGGTCTGAAATCACCTCCCCCCTCAAGTGCAGCTCAGCTCTTATTTTGTTTAAAGATATTAAATGCTCACTTATGGAAACCCCTGGTTTTACTCTAGATGAAAAGAAATCCTTAGACATTCTTGTGGTGGTAGCTACACTGTCGCTGTGAAACAAATTAAACATGCATTGGATAATTTCAGAAACAGTCTGATTTGGTTTGATGCTATGATACATTGCAGGAGACACACTAGATATTATTAAGTAAAAAGCTCTATGATGTAAACAATCTATTTTTAAAGTCCAAGGTCTTTTTGGGGGACTAGTGATAAAGAATAGTAAGTTTTCTTTCATAAAGACCACCTGGAGCTGTTGATACCATTCTTGCAAATTAATGCCATCAACCCTTAGTTTTGGGAAGTCACTGGGTAAGTTTCCCACATTATTTTGTCCATTACTTACAACCTGAGGTAGTCCGTGGTCTCGCAAGTGTAGAAAATTGCAAAACGGCATGGGGATGCTCGCAACGAGTCTGCGTGGCTCTTTCACCAGTTCATGTCTTCCCGGGTCGTCTGCGTAGTTTCGCGCATGCGCGTTGTCCATTTCTTCTTTGACTTCGTTATGGAAGGTTCTCTCCACCGCGGCTCGCTCGCTTTGCTCTTCTTCAGATGAGTCGGTCTCTGTTTCGGCCTTGGGAGCTCTGACGACGGCGGCTGCTCTTCCTCTCTTTTTGGAAGCGTAGTCACTTGCTTCGGTCTTTGGTGTAGGGCGGAATCGACAAGGCTCTCTAGGTTCGGGCGTCGTCGCTCTCGAAGTCAGGATGGGAGCGGGCAGGTCTTGAGGTATCGGCTTGTTCGCTCTCTTCTTCGGTGTCTTTTTGGTAATTTTTAGTTTTGGCCCAAATGCAGCAAAAAGCGTTTTCATCGCTGACTTTACTTGGGATTTTGTTGAATCATCTTCACTTTCTGATTCTGGCTCTTCCGAGGAGTTTGAATCCTCTTTTTCATTTTTGTTGTCAGATAATGTTTTTCGCGCCAGAAATTTTGAACTGAGCGTTTTGATTGGCTCTGCTTCGCTCACCTTGGAGGCCTGTTGAAACCAAGATGGCTGCCATTCAAAATTTCGCGCGGGATCACATTTCTTCTTCTTCGTAATAGCTTTCTCTGTAGTCATATCACTCACAATTTTTGGTTCTTTAGACTTCTCATTAGTGATGTTTTTCTCTTTCGCTGCTCCGCTGTTCTTCAGCATTTCTTGGAGGTTCGCGATGAGGCTTTCATCATTTTTCTGGCTTTTTAATAGTTTTAATATCTCTGACCTGAGTTCGTTATTCTCTATTTCGATTTCCTTCTGGTCATCGTTTTCATCTATTATTTCTTCGTCTTCAGTGGTGTATTCTTCGGATTCTCTTGAAATTGCGTTTGTGGATTCGTTGATTATTTCTTGTTCTGTTTCCATTTCTTTGCTGTAGGCCCTGGTGTTGGGCCTATCCTTCTTAGACATTTTTTAGTTTTTATTGAGTCAATTAACCATCCTCTGCTACCAGCTTGTTGCAAGATTTTCTGGATCAGACTCAATAAGGATATTAAGAAGTAAAGGTTTAAATATATTTCCTTTTATTTACAATAGGCATTCTATATTCACTGAATATTCACAGATAGAAGCAAGGAAAAGGGTGAAGATGGCTCCTTATATATACAATGGGTGGAGCTATGTGTGGGAGTGATGAGTCATGAATACATTAAGGATAGAAGAATAAGTTAACCCCTGATATCCCATTCATATACTATTTACACATTAGAGAATAAGGCATTTACATCTGACAAATCCCCCTCTAAATGCCGATTCGTTATACAACACCAATTACATTCAGATTCAGGACAATATAAAATATGCAGTTTAGAAGTCAGATATTTGTGCTGTTTAGAAGGTAAGGGCTTTGTTAATATGTCAGCTAATTGTTCTGAAGTATCACAGTGTATTGCTTTAATAAATCCATCCTGAGACAACTGTCTCACATGTTTAAATTTTATATCTATATGTCTGGACCTTTGTCCAATGGCATCAGATCTAGATATTTCAATAGCTGCTTTATTGTCTTCATGCATGACAAAAGGCAAAGCAGGTTTTCTCCAAACATCTGAAATTAAATCGTTAAACCATACAAGGTTATTTGCAGCTTTGGATAAACAAACATATTCTGCTTCTGTCGTTGAAGTGGCTACTAGTTCTTGTTTACCAGTGTACCAGTAAACTGGACAGTCATTTAAGAGAAAAATATAGCCAGATGTACTTTTTCTGCATGACGTGTCTCCAGCCCAATCTGCATCTGCGTAACATACAAGCTTTGGTTCTTTATTATCACTAGGTTCTAATACTAAGCAGAAATCTAGAGTACTTTTC
This sequence comes from Pantherophis vulpinus, assembly GCA_037215915.1. Classification (NCBI taxonomy): domain Eukaryota; kingdom Metazoa; phylum Chordata; class Lepidosauria; order Squamata; family Colubridae; genus Pantherophis; species Pantherophis vulpinus. The sequence continues at coordinate 98,700 of JAXLNS010000049.1, read as the reverse complement.
AGATATCTTAAAATTCTTTTAACAGCTTCCCAGTGATACATTGTTGGTTTGCTGACGTGTCTGGATAATAAGTTGAGTGGTAAAGCGATATCTGGCCTAGTCCAATTAGATATATAGAGAAGCGAACCTATGATTGATCTATAAAACGTGTTATCCTTGAATTCAGGGGAAGATTCATCAGTATTTCTAAGAAAATCAGTTTGCATAGGAGTATCACAGGGTTTGGCATTGATTAGGTTACATTTATTCAAAAGTTCTATAATTTTATCTCTTTGAGTAAGTTTGAATCCCCTTCTAGTCTTATTAATTTGGACACCAAGATATTTGTTCACTTTACCTAGGGATTTCAACGAGAAATGTTCATTTAACTTATTTACAAAAGTTTCTCTTCTCTCTTTGTGTTTTCCTATATACAAAATGTCATCTACGTAAATCAATACAAATTCAACGTAGTTGTCACCCTTTTTGACAAAAAAACAGTTATCAGCAGTGGTAGCATTGAAATCCATAGTCTTAAGTACTTTTACCAAACAATCATACCATCTTTTACCAGATTGTTTTAATCCGTACAAACTCTTATTCAACAACCAAATTTCATTTTTGTTGGTGTATTGACTGTGAGGTGCTCTTACATATATTTCCTTATCTAGTTTCGCGTGTAGATAAGCAGTCTGTATGTCATATTGAAATACATCAAGGTTGAGTGCTGATGCTACCACTAGAGCTGTTTTGACACTCTCTGTTCTTACTGTGGGGGAATACGTATCAGTATAGTCCTCCGGATATTTCTGTGCATAACCTTGTGCAACTAATCTAGCTTTGTATAGAGTATTGCCTCCTTCTAAATTCTTAATTTTATATATCCACCTGGTACCAATAATAGTTTTATCTTTAGGTGCAATTGCAGGTGTAAATACATTTAATCCTTGTAAACTTTCCATCTCTTTCTTCATAGCTAGTTCCCATTTTTCTTTTTCTTCACGAGGAAGTTTTAACACTTCCTCATATGTGTTAGGTGTTATTGGTTCACCATCCATATGCATTATGTAATCCCTGTATTTATTTGGCATTTGATTCCTGTTGTTCCTAATGACTCTTTCAGGTTTGCTATTGTTATCGTGCAAATATCTTGCTTCCTTTTTTGTCAGTGTGTCTGTCCTTATTTTGTGTTGGCTATTTGTCCAAGTTTTAGTTTTGCTTTTGTGTTTGTTGATATTTTGTTTTTCTATGGTCCCTTCCTCATGAGGTTTTGTTTCTTTGCATTTATTTGGAAATATTTCATTAAGATGTAATTTAGACCAGTTGGCTTGTTCATGGAACACAGCTGTTCTGGAAACTATAAATTTGTTATTATTATCAATGAATCTGTATCCTTTGGTGCCAGTTTCATATCCCATGAATCTGAGTCTTCTGGATACATTTTCTCCCTTTCTTCTCAACTGTTTGGGTATGTGTACGTCTGCAGTGACTCCAAATATGTGCATGTGTGATAATTTTGGCTTCCTATTATACATTACTTCGTATGGTGTCTTGTTTACAATACTGGACCAGGTTCTATTTTGTGTGTAATTTGAATAATGTAGGGCTTCTGACCAAAATTGTTTGCTTAAGCCAGCATCCTCCAATGTGCACCTAATCATGGTTTGTAATGTGGAATTTTTCCTCTCTGCAATTCCGTTCTGGAACGCAGAAAATGGACTAGACGTGTAATGTAGCATTCCTCTGTCCTTTAACCATTGGGAGAATTCTTTAGACATGAATTCACATCCCCTATCTGTCATAATTTGTTTTATTCTGATATTGTGTTGTGTTTCTATGCGTTTGTAAAATTCCTTAAATTTTTGAAATGTTTCATCTTTATGTTTTAGTGTATAAACAAACCCATAACGGCTATAATCGTCTACTATTGTCAGGAAGTAACGTTTTCTATAAGTGATTGATGGAGTTAATGGGCCTACTAGGTCCATGTGTACTAAGTCAAAAATTTTGTTAGTTGATCTAGTAGAGTTTCTTGGCCTGGGACTAGTTTTTAGTTTTGTAGATTTACATACTGAGCATTCCAAATAGTTTTCACAATTTTTTATTTTGACACCTTCTGCGTGTTCAGTCATTTTTTGTACTACAGGAAAACTGGCATGTCCTAACTTCCTATGCAAGATGTGAGCACACTCATCATGAATTGGCTTACCTATTTTTGGTTTTTTTTTATCGTGTGTATCTGTATGATTATGAGATATTTTACATTCATCATTGTCACTGTTGCTAATATTTTCATCATCTGCTTCAATACAATCTTCTATATTTGAATCAATGTTATGCAACCATTCTTCCTTTGTTATCAAATAAGGTAGGCCTCCTTTAATCGTTACAGTGCCTATACTTGTTTTATTCTTCTCTAAAGTCGCTTTTCCCTTTGAGAAAACTATATTAATGTCAGAATCTCTACTTAGTTTTATGGCACTTAGTATGTTATGAGGTATTTCAGGTATTAACAATACCCCCTCTATTTTTCCTAGACCAGGCAAAGTTACATTCCCTCTGCCTAATACTTGAACCTTTTCTTGGTTAGCTACCTTTATTACAAATTTATCTTCTGTAAATGAAGACAATATATTTTTGTTATTAGTGGTGTGATTAGTTGCTCCAGAATCAATAAGCCAATTATTGTTCTCATTTTGCTGTAATTTTGTGTTGTCTTGTTTGTTTAGTCCATTCAGTGAACCAGATTTTCTATCTTTTGAATTTTCTCTGCCCCCTCTATTTTCTCTGTAATTTGGTGGGCTCCTATATCTATGTCTATCTATGGAGGACTGTCTATAATTGTATTTGTTCCTATATTCTGACCTATGTCTTTCCTTTGAAATTTTGGGGCAATCTCTTCTATTGTGTTCCCTGGATCCACAATTGTGACATTTGTATGTTTCATTATATTTTTCTTGGAAAACTACTTTCTTAAAAGGTTTGTGTTCTGTGTGATTGCTAGAACGATTTTTTCTTGAATTGTCTTCTGCTATCAATTTGTTAGATAGACTTTCTATGGATAAATATCCTAGATTGATAGTGTCTAAATGTGACATAAAGCTATCCCATGATGAATCAAGTGAGTTGATAATAACACTTTTCATTGTTTGGTCTGAAATCACTTCCCCCCTCAAGTGCAGCTCAGCTCTTATTTTGTTTAAAGATATTAAATGCTCACTTATGGAAACCCCTGGTTTTACTCTAGATGAAAAGAAATCCTTAGACATTCTTGTGGTGGTAGCTACACTGTCGCTGTGAAACAAATTAAACATGCATTGGATAATTTCAGAAACAGTCTGATTTGGTTTGATGCTATGATACATTGCAGGAGACACACTAGATATTATTAAGTAAAAAGCTCTATGATGTAAACAATCTATTTTTAAAGTCCAAGGTCTTTTTGGGGGACTAGTGATAAAGAATAGTAAGTTTTCTTTCATAAAGACCACCTGGAGCTGTTGATACCATTCTTGCAAATTAATGCCATCAACCCTTAGTTTTGGGAAGTCACTGGGTAAGTTTCCCACATTATTTTGTCCATTACTTACAACCTGAGGTAGTCCGTGGTCTCGCAAGTGTAGAAAATTGCAAAACGGCATGGGGATGCTCGCAACGAGTCTGCGTGGCTCTTTCACCAGTTCATGTCTTCCCGGGTCGTCTGCGTAGTTTCGCGCATGCGCGTTGTCCATTTCTTCTTTGACTTCGTTATGGAAGGTTCTCTCCACCGCGGCTCGCCCGCTTTGCTCTTCTTCAGATGAGTCGGTCTCTGTTTCGGCCTTGGGAGCTCTGACGACGGCGGCTGCTCTTCTTTTCTTTTTGGAAGCGTAGTCACTTGCTTCGGTCTTTGGTGTAGGGCGGAATCGACAAGGCTCTCTAGGTTCGGGCGTCGTCGCTCTCGAAGTCAGGATGGGAGCGGGCAGGTCTTGAGGTATCGGCTTGTTCGCTCTCTTCTTCGGTGTCTTTTTGGTAATTTTTAGTTTTGGCCCAAATGCAGCAAAAAGCGTTTTCATCGCTGACTTTACTTGGGATTTTGTTGAATCATCTTCACTTTCTGATTCTGGCTCTTCCGAGGAGTTTGAATCCTCTTTTTCATTTTCGTTGTCAGATAATGTTTTTCGCGCCAGAAATTTTGAACTGAGCGTTTTGATTGGCTCTGCTTCGCTCACCTTGGAGGCCTGTTGAAACCAAGATGGCTGCCATTCAAAATTTCGCGCGGGATCACATTTCTTCTTCTTCGTAATAGCTTTCTCTGTAGTCATATCACTCACAATTTTTGGTTCTTTAGACTTCTCATTAGTGATGTTTTTCTCTTTCGCTGCTCCGCTGTTCTTCAGCATTTCTTGGAGGTTCGCGATGAGGCTTTCATCATTTTTCTGGCTTTTTAATAGTTTTAATATCTCTGACCTGAGTTCGTTATTCTCTATTTCGATTTCCTTCTGGTCATCGTTTTCATCTATTATTTCTTCGTCTTCAGTGGTGTATTCTTCGGATTCTCTTGAAATTGCGTTTGTGGATTCGTTGATTATTTCTTGTTCTGTTTCCATTTCTTTGCTGTAGGCCCTGGTGTTGGGCCTATCCTTCTTAGACATTTTTAAGTTTTTATTGAGTCAATTAACCATCCTCTGCTACCAGCTTGTTGCAATATTTTCTGGATCAGACTCAATAAAGATATTAAGAAGTAAAGATTTAAATATATTTCCTTTTATTTACAATAGGCATTCTATATTCACTGAATATTCACAGATAGAAGCAAGGAAAAGGGTGAAGATGGCTCCTTATATATACAATGGGTGGAGCTATGTGTGGGAGTGATGAGTCATGAATACATTAAGGATTGAAGAATAAGTTAACCCCTGATATCCCATTCATATACTATTTACACATTAGAGAATAAGGCATTTACATCTGACAAGAATAAAACAAATTATGACAGATAGGGGATGTGAATTCATGTCTAAAGAATTCTCCCAATGGTTAAAGGACAGAGGAATGCTACATTACACGTCTAGTCCATTTTCTGCGTTCCAGAACGGAATTGCAGAAAGGAAAAATTCCACATTACAAACCATGATTAGGTGCACATTGGAGGATGCTGGCTTAAGCAAACAATTTTGGTCAGAAGCCCTACATTATTCAAATTACACACAAAATAGAACCTGGTCCAGTATTGTAAACAAGACACCATACGAAGTAATGTATAATAGGAAGCCAAAATTATCACACATGCACATATTTGGAGTCACTGCAGACGTACACATACCCAAACAGTTGAGAAGAAAGGGAGAAAATGTATCCAGAAGACTCAGATTCATGGGATATGAAACTGGCACCAAAGGATACAGATTCATTGATAATAATAACAAATTTATAGTTTCCAGAACAGCTGTGTTCCATGAACAAGCCAACTGGTCTAAATTACATCTTAATGAAATATTTCCAAATAAATGCAAAGAAACAAAACCTCATGAGGAAGGGACCATAGAAAAACAAAATATCAACAAACACAAAAGCAAAACTAAAACTTGGACAAATAGCCAACACAAAATAAGGACAGACACACTGACAAAAAAGGAAGCAAGATATTTGCACGATAACAATAGCAAACCTGAAAGAGTCATTAGGAACAACAGGAATCAAATGCCAAATAAATACAGGGATTACATAATGCATATGGATGGTGAACCAATAACACCTAACACATATGAGGAAGTGTTAAAACTTCCTCGTGAAGAAAAAGAAAAATGGGAACTAGCTATGAAGAAAGAGATGGAAAGTTTACAAGGATTAAATGTATTTACACCTGCAATTGCACCTAAAGATAAAACTATTATTGGTACCAGGTGGATATATAAAATTAAGAATTTAGAAGGAGGCAATACTCTATACAAAGCTAGATTAGTTGCACAAGGTTATGCACAGAAATATCCGGAGGACTATACTGATACGTATTCCCCCACAGTAAGAACAGAGAGTGTCAAAACAGCTCTAGTGGTAGCATCAGCACTCAACCTTGATGTATTTCAATATGACATACAGACTGCTTATCTACACGCGAAACTAGATAAGGAAATATATGTAAGAGCACCTCACAGTCAATACACCAACAAAAGAGCCTTGGTAGTACAAGGGTTTAAGGCACCCTATTATTAAGCTGCTTAAGACCAGCTGCCTGCAATTAC
>JAXLNS010000049.1:77500-82500 GCA_037215915.1 Pantherophis vulpinus | reverse complement strand
TTTGTAAGGTGGAGGAGAGAATAGAATATACAAATAAGAAAATGGAGAGGATGGAATATGACCAAGCAGCTACAAATAAGGATCTAGAGGACACGGTATCATATCTTGAGATGGAGAAGGCATCCTTCTACTTAAGGTTCCAGAATGTAGAAGAGCAAAAGGAGGAGGACTTAGGAGAAATCATGACTGAGATACTCTCTGAAGTGACCCAGAGGAACAAGGAAGAGATTCGAAGTGGAATAGACGAAATCTATAGAGTCCACACGAACTACGCCCGGAGAAATAAACTGCCAAAGGAAATACATATCAGATTTACAAAAAAATCCTTAAAAGAAGAGATCTATAGGAAGATGAGAGAGGATACAGCTATGTATAAGGGAAGAGAAATTTTAACCCTCAAACAGATACCAAAAAGGACGAGGGACCAAAGAAGGAACTACAACTTCCTAACGGCACAATTAAATAAATTTAAAATAAAGTTCCGCTGGCTAATACCGGAGGGTTTACTAATTTCCTGGGAAGACAAAAAATACAGAATTGATAACGTAGGAAAAGCACAGGACTTCTTTGATCAACACTTCGCGCTGGAGGAGGAGCAAGAGAGTAGAAAAGAAGAGGGTCCTAAGAGGCAAGAGGAACGGCGGACAGAGAAAGAAGGAAGAGACCAAGAAGAGGGGAGAAGATTGGAAAGAGAAAGAATGGAGAGAGAGGGAGCGAGGGAAAAGACGCAAATGATACTCAGAAACAACAAAAGACTGCAATCAACGGATAAATAAATAGAGATGGAAAAAGAACTAAAACTCATCTCAATCAACATAAACGGACTTAATTCACCAGCAAAAAGAAAACACACATTTACAAAACTTCAAAAACTAGAAATGGATATTATAACACTTCAAGAGGTACATATTAAAAGACAGCATCAAAAACTATTGGATAATCAAAGATTAGGAAAACTATATGCAGCGCTTGGAGACCAAAAAAAGAGAGGAGTCGTAATATATGTGAAGAAATACCTAAAAACAAAAGAAATATATGCAGACACAGAAGGACGTTTCTTAATAATAGAAATACAAACAGAATCCAAAACAATACTATTAATATCTATATATGCACCCAACGCAAATCAAAATGATTTTTTCAAAAAGCTACACAACATAATTAAAGACCTGGAGTACGAAGCTATCTGTATGGTAGGAGACTTCAACGCAATCACGGACATAGAAAAAGATTACCGGAGTACCAAACAAAGTAAAACCAGAAAGAAAACTCTACCGGAACCCTTCAAGGATATGATCAATGAACTACACCTACATGACGTATGGAGAGAGGCAAACATGCAAACGAAACAATACACATATTATTCAAACCCACACCAGTCATGGTCTAGGATTGACATGGCCTGGATGACCTCAGACCTCAGAGAGGAGGTAAAAGATATCGAAATAGCAGCGAACACCTGGGCAGATCATAACCCCATCAGAATAATATGGAAGGGACATCGAAAGCAAAGGAGGTGGATGATGGACACGGGAATAATAAAGGATAAGGAATATATACAGATGATCGAGAAAGAGGTTAAAATGTTCCTACAAATAAACACTAAAGAACAGACATCACTTCAAAATCTTTGGGACACAATTAAAGCATATATAAGAGGTCTTACAATCGCGTATATGGCAAAAAAAAATAAAGAGAAACATCAGTCAAGAAATAAGTTGTTAGAAGAACTCAGAACATATGAATTAGAATTGCAGAAGGATCCCCAAAACAAAACAATAAAAACAAAATTAAACCTTACTAAACACAGAATCAATCTGACTACCCAGACAGAAATCGTACAGAAAATTAAATTAGCAAAGCAGAAACACTTTGAGCATGCAAACAAAACGGGGCGCTGGTTAGCGTATAAATTGAAAAAAGAAAAAGAAAGGAGAACAATATTTCAATTGCAAGACGAAACAGGACAAATATATTATACCAACCTAGACAAAAAACGTATAGTTAAAGATTTCTTTCAAGGTCTCTACAAGGGAGAAGAGATTCGGGAGGAAGATATTAAGGAATACCTATGTAAAACAAACATCATAAAATTAGAGAAGTCCCACAGAGAAGCATTAAATAGACCAATTACGATGTCTGAGCTGGTGGAAGCAAGGAAAAAGCAAAAAAACAACAAAGTTCCAGGCCCGGACGGGATACCAACGGAGTTTTATAAGAACTGTCAAAATGCAATGGATGAACTGTTACTCCTGGTTCTCAACGATGCATTATTAGAGGCAGAAATTCCCAAATCCTGGACTGAAACCATCATTACACTTATCCCTAAAGAAGACACAGACCCCACACAAATTAAAAATTATAGGCCGATTTCACTGCTTAATGTAGATTATAAACTCTTCATGTTGGTCATAACGCAAAGATTGAAAACAATTATTCATAAATACATACATACGGATCAGAACGGTTTTGTCCCAAGAAGACAGATCAAAAATAACATAAGAACAATTATTAATGTCCTGGAACATTACGAGAAAAGAAACGATAAACAAGCAGCCCTACTCTTCTTAGACGCACAAAAGGCCTTTGATAATTTAAACTGGAACTTCCTCATATCGCAATTAGAAATTATGGACTTTGGTGCTAAATTTTTACAAATGATTAGAAGAATATATTCCCTCCAAACGGCCAAAGTTATGATCAATGGAGATATGACTGAAAACTTAGATATACAAAAAGGAGTGAGACAAGGCTGCCCCTTATCCCCACTATTGTTCATAATCTCTTTGGAAATATTATTAAATGAAGTCAGGAAAGACCCCGAAATAAAAGGTTTGAGAATACGGAAAGAGGAGTACAAATTGCAGGCCTTTGCTGATGACGTGGTGTTTATAATGGAGCAACCGGAAACAACAGGAGCCAAACTTTTAGCGAGGATAGAGGAATATGGAAGAGTTGCAGGGCTTAAAATTAACAAACAAAAAACTAAAGTGTTAACAAAGAACTTGACAAAGGTACAAGAGATACAATTAGAAGACAAATTAGGAATACAAATTGTAAAGAGAATAAAATATTTAGGAATCTGGCTTACTGCCAAAGCAATAACAATCAGAGAAGACAATTACAATAAATTAATGAAACAAATTAGAAAAGACCTGGAAACGTGGAATAAATTACAACTGTCATTCCTAGGGAAAATTGCATCCATAAAAATGAACATACTCCCTAGATTACTCTACCTTTTCCAAGTAGCCCCAATCTGGCCAGGAAAGAATTTCTTTAAGGACCTTACTAAAATAACAACAAAATTTATTTGGAATGGGAAAAGGGCCAGAATTAAAATAAAATGTATGCAAGATACCCGGGAAAAAGGTGGCCTAGGCCTACCGGACTGGGAGCTATATTATAAAGCAGCGTCGCTAAACTGGATAAGGGACTGGATAGATCTTAAGAATAAAAGAATGTTATCACTAGAAGGCTTTGATTTACAACGCGGATGGCATGCCTTTCTCTGGGAGGGAAAGGATAAGCACCATGGGTATTTTCAGCAACATATCATTAGAGAAGCATTGTACAAATCATGGCAAGAGGTTAGGAAACACTACACCAAGATCCCACGATGGCTATCGACAATGGAAGCACAAATATACCCCAATGCCATGGACATAGCGAAAATGAGGACTTATAAAGAACTATTGAACAGTGAAGGAGAATTACAAACAAGACAAGAATTACAGAATCAGGGTATAGACATTGATTGGTGGCCATACATGCAAATAGAATCAAGATACAAAACTGATCGGGCGCAGTTCGGATTCCAAAATGAACCAAATGAATTGGATAAAATATTACAAAGTGCAGATGAGAAAATGATTACCAAAATTTATAAGTACCTACTACAATACAAATTGGAAGAGGAGGTTGTCAAAGAAAGCATGATAACATGGGCCAAAAACATAGGATATACTATTGAATTGGATAAGTGGGAGAATTTGTGGAAGATAAACTATAAGATGACACTGTCCATACCCTACAAAGAAAACCTTTATAAAATGTTCTACCGATGGCACCTCCCACCGGCGCGTCTAGCCAAGATGTTCCCAAATACATCTTCGATGTGTTGGAAATGTAAATCACAGAAAGGGACATACTACCATCTCTGGTGGCTATGCCGAAGGGCAAAACAATACTGGCAACAAATCAAAACAATGATTGAAGAAATTACGAAACGAAAACTTGAAATGAGACCGGAAACCTTTTTATTGGGAATCATCACAGCAAATTATACCAAAGAAATAAAATATCTAATCATTCATATCCTCACAGCAGCACGTATACTCTTTGCCCAACATTGGAAATCTGAACAGTTACCTACAGAAGACAAAATAATAGCTAAAATTACAGAATGTGCAGAATTAGATAAGCTTACAAAAGAAATACAAGAGAAGGATGATACTGATTATTATTTAGTATGGCAAAAATGGTACGGCTGGCTGGAGGCAAAAATAGGAATACAAAGATAGTTTATGACTAATCAGTAGAAATGTATAGAAGTAAATAAGGAATCAATTATATATATATATATATATATATATATAACCATGTAAACAGATGATTATAGACATTAATATAAATTGAAAAATGGAAAATACTCCACCGTTATAGTAACTTCTAAGAGTCAGTCATTGGACTGAATTGATGTTTGTTAGTTTTGTATGTCATTTTATGTATCTATGTTGGTTTTTTTTTTTCTTTTTATTATTAATAAAAATTTAAAAAAAAAAAAGATAGATAGATAAATAGATAGATAGATAGATAGTGTGTGTGTCTGTGAGAGGGAAGATAGATAGAAAGATAGGTAGGTAGGTAGGTAGGTAGGTAGGTGGGTAGGTAGGTAGATAGATAGATAGATAGATAGATAGATAGATAGATAGATAGATAGATAGATAGATGAGAGATAGATAGATAGATAGATAGATAGATAGATAGATAGATAGATA
>JAXLNS010000049.1:70000-72500 GCA_037215915.1 Pantherophis vulpinus | reverse complement strand
GATAGATAGATAGATAGATAGATAGATAGATAGATAGATAGATGATAGATAGATAGATAGATAGATAGATAGATAGATAGATAGATAGATAGATAGATAGATAGATAGATAAGAGACTGACAGAGAAACAGGCAGGCAGGTAGGCAGGCAGGTGCTTTCAGTATGTAGATAGATGATAGATAGATAGATAGATAGATAGATAGATAGATAGATAGATAGATAGATAGATAGATAGATAGATAGATAGATAGACAGACAGACAGACAGACAGACAGACAGACAGACAGGCAGGCAGATGCTGTGGTTTCGTAGATAGATAGATAGATAGATAGATAGAGAGAGAGAGATGATAGATAGATAGATAGATAGATGATAGATAGATAGATAGATAGATAGATAGATAGATAGATAGATAGATAGATAGATAGATAAGAGACTGACAGAGAAACAGGCAGGCAGGTAGGCAGGCAGGTGCTTTCAGTATGTAGATAGATGATAGATAGATAGATAGATAGATAGATAGATAGATAGATAGATAGATAGATAGATAGATAGATAGATAGATACATAGATAGATAGATAGATAGATAGATAGATAGACAGACAGACAGACAGACAGACAGACAGGCAGGCAGGCAGATGCTGTGGTTTCGTAGATAGATAGATAGATAGATAGATAGATAGATAGATAGATAGATAGATAGATAGATAGATAGATAGATAGATAGATAGATAGATAGATAGATAGATAGATAGATAGATAGACAGACAGACAAGCAGGAAGGCAGATGCTGTGGTTTCGTAGATAGATAGATAGATAGATAGATAGATAGATAGATAGATAGATAGATAGATAGATAGATAGATAGATAGATAGATAGATAGATAGACAGACAGACAGACAGACAGACAGACAGACAGGCAGATGCTGTGGTTTCGTAGATAGATAGATAGATAGATAGATAGATAGATAGATAGATAGATAGATAGATAGATAGATAGATAGATAGTGTGTGTGTGTGAGAGAGAGAAGATAGATAGAAAGATAGAAAGATAGGTTGGTAGGTAGGTAGGTAGGTAGATAGATAGATAGATGATAGATAGATAGATAGATAGATAGATAGATAGATAGATAGATAGATAGATAGATAGATAGATAAATAGATAGATAGATAGATAGTGTGTGTGTCTGTGAGAGGGAAGATAGAAAGATAGGTAGGTAGGTAGGTAGGTAGGTGGGTAGGTAGGTAGGTAGATAGATAGATAGATAGATAGATAGATAGATAGATAGATAGATAGATAGATAGATGATAGATGATAGATAGATAGATAGATAGATAGATAGATAGATAGATAGATAGATAGATAGATAAGAGACTGACCGAGAAACAGGCAGGCAGGTAGGCAGGCAGGTGCTTTCAGTATGTAGATAGATGATAGATAGATAGATAGATAGATAGATAGATAGATAGATAGATAGATAGATAGATAGATAGATAGATAGATAGATAGATAGATAGATAGATAGACAGACAGACAGACAGACAGACAGACAGGCAGGCAGATGCTGTGGTTTCGTAGATAGATAGATAGATAGATAGATAGATAGATAGATAGATAGATAGATAGATAGATAGATAGATAGATAGATAGATAGATAGATAGACAGACAGACAGGCAGGAAGGCAGATGCTGTGGTTTCGTAGATAGATAGATAGATAGATAGATAGATAGATAGATAGATAGATAGATAGATAGATAGATAGATAGATAGATAGATGATAGATAGATAGATAGATAGATAGATAGATAGATAGATAGAGAGATGATAGATAGAGAGAGAGAGAGAGAGATAGAGAGATGATAGATAGATAGATAGATAGATAGATAGATAGATAGATAGATAGATAGATAGAGAGAGAGACAGACAGGCAGGCAGGCAGGCAGGCAGATGCTGTGGTTTCATAGATAGATAGATAGATAGAGAGAGAGAGAGAGAGAGAGAGATGATAGATAGATAGATAGATAGATAGATAGATAGATAGATAGATAGATAGATAGATAGATAGATGATAAACAGAGAGAGACAGGCAGGAAGGCGGGCAGGAAGGTGCTCTGGGTACGTAGATAGATAGATAGATAGATAGATAGATAGATAGATAGATAGATAGATAGATAGATAGATAGATAGATACATAGATAGATAGATAGATAGATAGATAGATAGATAGATAGTGTGTGTGTGTGTGAGAGAGAAGATAGATAGAAAGATAGAAAGATAGGTTGGTAGGTAGGTAGATAGATAGATAGATAGATAGATAGATAGATAGATAGATGATAGATAGATAGATAGATAGATAGATAGATAGATAAATAGATAGATAGTGTGTGTGTCTGTGAGAGGGAAGATAGATAGAAAGATAGGTAGGTAGGTAGGTAGGTAGGTAGGTGGGTAGGTAGATAGATAGATAGATAGAAAGATAGGTAGGTAGGTAGGTGG